>JAVTVY010027087.1:0-116300 GCA_036873755.1 Hanleya hanleyi
AGCATGCGATATGTATCGCCAAATTTGAGAAACTTTGAGTGGAGGCGCTTGGTGGAATATCCCTGTTTTATAAGTTTCTGCAACAATGTTTTGTGACGTTGATTAAAATCGTCACATTTAACACAGGATCTAGCAAAATGCTACTAGGCGAGATATGTATACGCCATATGCAGGTCCCACTGGAATATTACTATCCAGAAAGGGATAGTTTACGATGTCGAAATTGTAATCATCTCTTTTGTCATAAAGTCGACGAGAGAGAATGCCCGCTTCATTTTTATAGAGATATAGATCTAAATAAGATGTGCCTGTAGGGCTATCTGTAGTTTCCTTCAAATCCAGTGAAGGTGGATATATATCCTTCACTGCGTCATTTATATAGCGATTATCCACAGCGAGAAGATCGTCTATATAGCGTTTGGTGAATGAGAAGGAACGGGCTTTGAATGGATCGGTTTTTGAAAGCGCCTGCATATAGTCATATTCATAAGAGAACAGATACAGGTCAGCCAACAGGGGTGCACAATTAGTACCCATTGGAATACCTATATGCTGCTGATATATTGTGTTGCCAAATTTCACATAGATATTTTTAATGAGAAATTCAAGCAACTCTATAACAAAGAAACATCCCATGAATGATATCTCTTGTATGTAGTCGAGCTAAAGAATGCTTTATGGCTTCCGACATTAATATATCTACGATCAGTTTTCTTGAACACAGATACTATTAATGAACTTATACGGTCAATAAGGTCCTGATGAGGGATTGTAGTATAGAGAGTCGAGAAATCCCATGTGGATACATGTCTGTACGGTATGTGACCTTTAGCATCAAGTTCTTCCGTAAGACATTTTGAGTTTTTCAATATCCACATACATTCAACGCCAGAGTTCTTAGAAATAGTGGCGCAATACCTTTCCCAAAATGCTTTTACCTCCTGAAGGGCCCTCGTCAATAGGGTTGAAAGAAGCTTGGTGGTGCAGCTTCTAGAACCAGCTATGAATCTAGCTTTGTATGGTGATTTATGCATTTTGGGAGTCCAGTATAGTTTTTGGTATGTCGTTATGATTGGTTGGAAGACAAATACCTCTTTCCCTGAGAAACTTTTTGTGATTGTTAAATAAATCTTCCAGAGTAAATGCAGTTTGGGAGTAAGTAGACGTATTTGATGAAGATATGTCTACACTCAATTCTTTAACCAGCACCTGGTAATAGTAATATTTACATATGAATATTATATTATTCGGAGCTTTGTGTGCTGGGACTATGACGAATTTACTCTGGAGATTTGCTAGAACTTCTTGCGAATTGAGGTTTCTCAGTACTTGTTTTGCTTGGGGAAGAGTACTTCTGTCAATATGGCGGATTGTTTCAACGACCTTGCTCTTGGTGAGGTCCAACCAATCAGCGAGTACTGTAGGTTCAACTTTTTCATCAGGAGTAATTTCAGATCCTTATCACTCACCACATCAAGGTCACCAGTGACAATATGTTTGCATGGTGTATAGATAAAGTTCGACCATTCACAATCACAACCATAGCCTCCTGACGTGTATAAGTTCCAGTCAAACTCCTGGACAGCATTGGAGTAATTGAATATTTTGGTGGCTATAGATTTAGTGTACTTATATGAAATGCAAGGAGGTTCTGTGAACTTAAAATAGTTTGGCACAGCGTTGCGTACCTCTGAATCATTCAGGATACGAGGTAAATTAATGATGTCCAGTCCTTTATCTAAGTAGTTGAGTTTCAAGAAAAGCCGATCTTGAGATGTTTCGATTATGTTCACTGGACGATACAACCGAAAATACGCTATATCTTGACATACTTTAATGATTTTTGATGGTCTAGTCTGTCATCCGTACACTTGCCCCTCGTCATATCCCGCGACCCAAGTTTGATGCCTCCGCTCCCAACGAGGTTCATCAGGCTGATCTGTTGTTCCATCCACATGATAAGGTATAGCGTAAGATTTTCAACTATGCCCTGACCGTGGGCCATATTGCCAGTCGTTACAAAGCGGCTGAGTCTGTGACGTCGAAGGACCCTTTAGAGATTGCATCGGCGCTCTCTCGCATTTACGAGTTCGGACCCCTGAAAAGTTGTTGCAAGTTGACCCAGGGCGCGAGTTCATGGGCTCGGCGAGTCAGCTGCTGATTGAGCAAAGCGCGGCCTGTCGGTAAGACGCAGAGAAGAGAAGCTCATTGAGGCCAGGGTATCATGGCAAAGTGTAATCGCACGCTACCCGAGCGGCTGTTTAGGCACCAGGAGTTGAATCTACTCTCGGCTCGGAACAACGAGGTAACGAGGTTGACTGGAAAGAATTACAAGCCTCTGGTCCGTCATTCAGAATTCAGCCGTCGTCCATTAAAGCGAACGTAAACTCTGGTGAACCGTGCATGGCCAGTTAAAGCTTTTTCCTCATAGAATCCAAATCGTGTATGAGATATTTTTTTACAGTTTTCTCAAAGCAGTACTAAACGTTCTAACTTCGTTACACTGGAACAACATAGAGGCCTCCATGTTTGAAGAATCGTGACGTCAGCGGACACTAGTTCTTCTGCCTCTGGAGGTAAAAACGCGTCAATTGGCTGCGGTGCAGTATTCGAGACCGTAGCTTACAAACATGAACGAGGATGATAGTGCGACGTGTCGGGATTACCTGGTACATTGTGACAGCCAAATGCAGAGCAGCCCGGCATCGTAGAATATCTGCTAGAATCAGGCCGTATTCTACATCAAAGCTAATCTATAACATTGCCTCTGTTAGTCGGGGAACGGAGGAGTGCATGAAAACAACCATATGCGGCCATGTTATCTCGACGCAGAGAATGTCCCATGACGTAGGAGATTATCGGCACAACTGAATTTCACGCTTTCCCATTGGATAAAAATCCTGCTCAAAATAAACATGGCGGCGCCCCCAAGAAATTCCAAATCACGGTATTTTCTATGTTTGCGTCTGTCTCATTCATTGGAAAAAAATGAGAAAAAATATTTGTCACGATTTTTTTAATCTATCGGGACTATATGCTGCGTGGTTGATCCCAAAGTCATCTTGGTTCTTCTAAGTCCGGTAGATGAAGCCATCTTGGAGCACGTACTGTGGTCAACGTTGAGCTGCTGGTCATGCTCCCTAGAAGTCAAACTACAACTGCTCCCTAGAAGTCAAGCCTGACATTTACCACTGGTGTAGATGTCTTCACCTGCAATATCCTTGAGGATGATAGCACGTTTTAAGATCTTCTCGAGCTTAATAACGTCGTCGACAGTGGCACCAAACTTTGTGAACTTTCCTGCCACTCCTGAATTTCCTAGCGCCGGGTGGGTGTAAGACCATGGCCGCGGAGAGGGCCATCAAACTGTTCAACCACTCTCTGGGCAACGCAGTTTAGGACGTCGTCTCTAAGGGAGGGGGGGGGGGGGGGGGGGGCAGGTTTGCTGGGTCTGGCCCCCCGGGTCTCTGAGGGGGTAAACTACGGCTGAACAGGATAGGCATTCTGATCGTATGGCTTATTAATCCGGGTAAAATCGCCCGGGTTTGGTGTCATGACTCATGGTCAATCGTCACAATGGATTGGCCCTTCTTTCTTTCTGTTTTCACCAGGTCGCACTTGTCCTCAAAAACCCAGTCTCCTTGTCCCCGTTCCCACAAGAATTCGAGTTTTAGGACGTGCTCACCCATTGAAAGCTCTTGAAGGGGCTGTGCTGAATACCTGGCATTCGAGCATCTAGGGCTATGCTGTGTGCTCGAGCCTCGATGCCAGGGGCAACATACATATCCCAGCTGTCCCCGCCGCCCTGACTGTCAAGGTCTTCTGCCTCAACTCTCCAGGTGGAGAAGCGCGGTGGCGTTCCGTTTTTTCTCCTCGCCCTCTGCAGGTCGCAATGGCTTACGCAGGCGCTTTTTCACTGCTTAGGTTTATCCAAGATGTTGTGTACAACACCATGGAGAGCTGATGGTTGTCGTCGCGGGGACCGCATCTGCACTTCTGCAGGCAACTCCTCAATGTATTCATCAAAGGTTGCCATGTTGCATGGGTATATGCTACCCGGGATTTGTCTCTGAATGGGCAATCGCCAATTTTCCCTTGTAAAGAACCTTATGGTGGACCCGGTCTGTACAACAGGCTCCACAAAGCCAAGTCTCAGACTGAGTTCCAACCTACATTTGCGACAGGAATGACACTCTATTGCGCCGTTTTTGAGTTGGGCACAAGGCTGCCTACAATGTTGGTAAATACAGCCCTTGCCACAGAGAAGCAAACGGCCGATCATTAGCCACTTACACTCGTTCTGGTCCTTCACATTCGATTGGTTTACACTCTGCGATGGGTATACTCATTGAGATGAGTATATTTAACTGATCGATCCCCGGCGAGATGGGTGAGCCGTCCCTTATGTCGCACCTGTGGTAGAACATGTAGCAATATAGCATATAAATGTCCAGCACCAAAGTTGTCTCGAGGAGCATTTAGAAGAATAATTGACCAATTATTTGTCTACACCGAGACGTCCTGATGTAGGTGGATAATCAGCCAATTATTTGTCTACGTGAAATCTTATGAGCTTGAGATTTGGCGAACCAAGAGCTGGGGATGCCCCCTCGCTCCTCCCACTCTGTTCCCATAGAGGAAGTATGTTCCCCGTCCCTGCTGCTCTGTGATAATTTTTGGTACATGACACATCGTCTCCCCTTAATGTGTCTATGAACACACAAAATCGTGATTTTGAACAATTTCCTGATTTTGGATCATAGTGACCTTGAGTTTTAACCTGGACCCAAATTCTGGAAAGGGACATATCGTCTCCCCCTGATGGTGTATCTACTGGCACAAAATGTGATTTTCAATATCCCGATTTTGGGGCACAGTGACAACTTTTGACCCAGATTTAGGTGCGTGACATATCATTTCCCCCTAATGCATGAAGCGACACCAAAAAATGTGCATACCTTCCCCTCATGTATAGACTGACACAAAATAAGTGCGACTTTTAATAATGGCCTACAGTTTGGTATATCTCCCCTTAATGTGTTCATGGACACAAAAAATGTTTCCTAAAACCGAATTCCTGATGTTTGGGTCACAGTGATCATGGCCTTTGACCTTGACCTAAATTTATTGCATAATGCATCGTCTATGGACATAAAAAAAAACACGCGATTTTTAACAATTTCCTGATTTGGAAGTCACAGTGACCTTGACTTAAATTGAGGTCATGACGCATCGTTTTCCGTTGATGTATCCACGGACACAAAGAATCATTTTTAACAATTTCCTGATTTATGGGCAACAGTATCTTAACCTTTGAACTTGACCTATGATTTTAATGATTTCCTGATTTGGGATAACAGTGACCATGACCAAAATTTTGGTACAGGACACATCGTCTCTCTCTCTAATGTATATACGGACATAAAAGAAATTACGATTTTGAACCACTGACCAACATTTTGGTATGTGACAAATCGTCTCCCCCTATGTACCGACACAAGGATATGACTTCCTGAGTTTGGGTCACCTTGACCTTTGGCTTTGATGTAAATTTTGGCGCAGGATACAGGAAACACTTTATAAGAATTTCCTGATTTTGGCTTCACAATGACATTGACCTATGATCTTGACCTACATTTGGGTATCTGACACATTGTGTCCCGTTTATGTATCTACTAATAACAATAAAGTGACTTTTAATGATTTACTGATTTTGGGATCACAGTCACCTTTGACCTTGACCTAAATTTTGCTATGTAACATTTTTTTTAACTGTAATGAATCCACTCACAAAAATTTTGCAATCTTCAAGAATTTCCTAATGTTTTTTTTGTGACCACAATGTCCGACCTGGACCTGAATCTTGGTATGCGATACATTATCTCCCCTAGGGTATCCACTCACCAAAAATTGGAACTGGACATAGAAAATAGCCCAATGAGCTCCAATACCCCTCGGTTGTTGTCTACACTCAGCAGTCATGTATTGCATAATATGTATTTTTAGACAGTTGACATCATGTAGGTTAACAAATATGTCATCTAGTTGGGTTAACTGTACTTCTCCCATTTTAGATATACATTGGACGTTGAGCCAGGTCAGGTTTTGTGAAGGTCTTGATTGATGGGGAAAATTTTGCACGGAGGTTCTGGTAGAGCATGGCCAAATTCTTAACTCTATATACTCTTCTACATAGCTCATAATCAAATCAAGTAATTTGATCTTGGAAATAATAGATCAAGGCCAGTCATCTTCAACAATTTTTTTATCTATTCTAACTCAATTGAATATGGAACATGAAAATCGGACTCAAAAATTTAATTTCACCTTTATAAAATTAATCAAGGTCAGTGATATTCAATAGACTACAGGCATATGTGGTATAAATTTGAACAATGTAGATACAATCCTCCTTGAAATATTGTGTAAAATAGAATCTGACCTGGATAAAATAGGTCAACGTCAGTCATCTTTGGCACACCTTTGGACAATTGCTAGATGCATACGTAGTATTAATTTGGAAAGCCTAGCTATATTTCTCCATGTTATATGTTATGTTATAATAAACAGTATATGACCTTGAAAAAATAGGTCAAGGTCATTCAACAGGGATCTAGTTTCTAGTCAATCACCAGCTGCACAGGTACTGTAATAGGAATTTGGAGACCCTAGTTTTAATCCTTAAAAAAATATAGCATATATTAGAATTTGACATTGATAAAAAAGGTCAAGGTCGGTCATTTTCAATAGGCTTCTGACCCTACACCAGATACATATGTGGTATGAATTTACAATACCCGACTAATCCTTCTTGAGATATTGAGTCCACAGATGGACAGACAGACAGACCGACGCTGACAATACCTGCCCGAGGGATAAAAACTGTCATTGATGATTTCCAGGCCAGTGAGCTTTAACCTCAACCTCGGTACGCGACAAAGCGTCTCCACCTAGTGTTTTCACTCACAAAAATATTGCAACTGCGGATAGAAAACGGTCACAGATGTAGACCAGACATGACTGGTTCAATGATTTCCTGTTTTTTTTTTGGTTCAGGTCAGTAATTAACCTTGGACCTCTGACCTTGACTTCCATTTCGGTATGCGAGACATTGTCTCCCTCTTGGGTATCCACTCAAAATATTGAAACTCTAAATAAACGACTGTCACTGATATAGAACGGAGAGTCACAGGGACAGACGGACTGGATTTTTGGTGGGGGTATAAAAAACACGAATTGCAGGCAAGCACCTAAAATGTGCGTGGACCCCACAGCCTGTTTTTATTAGTCAAGTAGGATCATAGCTAAATAATATATAGCCCTCGCGAGTATCAGCTTAAAGCCCACCTTACAAGAGAGTTCTCACCTGAGCTAACGGCCTCAATTGCCGGTCAGCTCAGCGGCTAGTTCTCGTGTGGTTTCAGCGCACACGGTGAGTAAAAGGATCATCGGTTCCCGCAGAACACCTTCTTCGAAATCATTTTGAACAGCTGTAAAAATCACGTGAATTCGAGATACGTTTCTATTGGCTGGTCAAATAAAACTGCTGAGCTGTTGGCTTGCGTTCGCCGCACACGCTGAGGATTTGACCTCGCGAGGCGAAATTATCAAACAAGTTTGATAAACTAGCCAAAAACTGCCCGCATACGAGAGCTAGCCCCTGAGCTGACAGGCAATTGAGGCCGTTAGCTCAGTCGATAGCTCTCGTGTGCGCCGGGCTTATTAGACTTTGTTTTCACGTGAGTGGTGTGCTGGGATAACAGCAGGACAGAAAGTGTAGCTTTATCAGTGGCAATTTATGCATTGCACAAGTGTGATAAGTTAATGGCATAGAAACACAATGATTGACACAAGCCCACCATTATCATTATGTGTGGGGGAGAGAGAGTATAAGCTCCAGGTATGCAAACTGGTTCAAAATTGCCCAGAGTCAGGCTAAAAATGGGCTCTCCTAATCACTCGTTTCAAGCTCCAGGTATGCAAACTGGTTCAAAATTGCCCAGTCAGGCTAAAAATGGGCTCTCCTTATCACTCGTTTCAAATAATTTCCAAGGTACAGTAACATGCAAAAGTTTTAGGATAAATCATATGATGCAGAATAGAATGATTTAACAGAAAAATTGAAGAAAAATATTGTCCTTCATTTAAGGCGATGTGAAATTCAAACTAACAGGGGTTCATATTATACTTTTGAAATACGAAGGATTTTGAAGGATCTTGGCGCCCACCATTGTCTGATAATTGTAAGCTAATGACAAGAGGATCTTTTGTCTATTGTTACCAAGAACAAACGATTGATTTGTAATTTTGTTTGCAGAATTTCGAATTTGAGTGAAAAAGATCGAAAAAGGGACACTGCATGGAAAACACCAAGATATTACCTTTCTAAGTTTCTGGAGTTTCAAGATCATTGGGTACAGGAAGCGAAGACAAATCTCTTTGACATTTTGGCATGAGCTATGGAACATACTTAAGATTTTATAATTAGGAACGAATGCTAATTCGGTTTTGTTTACTGGGCTAGTTTGAGATATCTCTTTTAAGATACCATGCTCGAAAATAGTAAGATGGTACAAACTTAATACTAGTGAAGGGATCCGGTCCGTGCAGTAATGTTGAAACTTTGAAAGTGTCTGAATCCTGATTATCTCCCTTGGGTCGAAACATGCAGTAGTCTACAGTTGTCGAGTTGTGACGTTGTGTCAGAAGATGGACATCCCTTCGAGTAGCCGGCAGACGAAACAGTAGGGCAGTTCACTTGCAACAGCATGAAGTATTTAAAGTAAACTGATTTAAAATTTGAAGAAATACACTTTAATTCGGAATCATTTGAACTCCTTGATATAGAAGGTGAAGGTATGGATATTCTCTATGGTAAATATATAGAATATGCCCCACCATTTGATCCGCCAACTCTTGTGATGCAACATCACAACTTGGGAATATCATATTAATTTGAAGCGTAACTTGGATTTTCGAATCGGACCAAAAGAGATATCTTGCACAACTAGACACCAAGGGGAACCTGTTTACCAAATTTGAGAAAGATCCATGCAGTAGTTCCTGAGAAATCGTGATAAAGTTTCAGGGGGGAAATACAAGATGGCCGCCTGGTGGCCATATTGGATTTTCGAATCAGACCAGAAAAGGTATCTTGTTCCAAGGGGAACCTGTTTACCAAATTTGAGAAAGATCCATGCAGTACTTCCTGAGAAATCACGATAAAGTTTCATGGAGGAAATCCAAGATGGCTGCCTTGTGGCCATATTGGATTTTGGAATCCGACCAGAAAAGCTATCTTGCATAACTAGACCACAAGGGGAACCTGTGTACCAAATTTGACAAAGATTGATGCAGTAGTTCCTGAAAATTCACAATAACAAAATTTCATAGGGAAATTCAAAATGGGCACCTGGTGGCCATATTGGATTTTCGAATCGGACCAATAAAAGTATCTTGCACAACAAAACGGGAACCGGTATACCAAATTTGAGAAAGATCCATGCAGTAGTTCCTGAGAAATCGCGATAACAAAGTTTCATTGGGAAATCTAAGATGGCCGCCTGGTGGCTACTGGATTTTCGAATCAGATCGAAAATGGTATCTTGCACAACTAGACCCTAAGGGGAACCTGTGTAGAAAATTTGAGAAAGATCCACACAGTACTTCCCGAGAAATCATAACAATGTTTCAAGGGGAAATCCAAGATGGCTGCCTGGTGGCCATATTGGATTTTCGAATCGGACCAAAAAAGGTATCTTGCACAACTAGACCCCAAGCAGAACCTGTGTACCAAATTTGAGAACGATCCATGCAGTAGTTCCTGAGAAATAGCGATAACGAATTTTCATGGGGAAATCCAAGATGGTCGCCTTGTGGCCATATTGGATTTTCAATCGGACCGAAAAAGGTATCTTGCACAACTAGACCCCAAGGGGAAGCTGTAGATCAAATTTGAGAAAGATCCATGCAGTACTTCTCGAGAAATCACGATAAAGTTTCATGGGGAAATCCAAGATGGCTGCCTGGTGGCCATATCAGATTTTCGAATCGGGCCGGAAAAGGTATAATGCACAACTAGACCCCAACGAAAACATGTGTACTAAATTTCATAAAGATCCATGCAGTAGTTCCTGAGAAATCATGGAGTTTCATGGAGAAATCCAAGATGGCCGCCTTGTGGCCATAATGGATTTTGGAATCGGACCAAAAAAGGTATCTTGCACAACTAGACCCCAAGCAGAACCTGTTTACCAAACTTGAGAAAGATCCATGGAGTAGTTTCTGAGAAATTGCGATAACAAGAATTGTTTACGGACGGACGGATGGACCACGGACGAAAAGGGATTTGAACAGCCCACCATCTGGTGATGGTGGGCTGAAAATATGGTTTGCGCAAAAGCTTTCTGATAAATCGATGTACCAAAATTGAAGAAAAATCTTGTCCTTCATTTGAGGCGTCGCGAAATTCAAACCTAACAGGGGTTATTTCCTATTGTACTTCTGAAATACAATAATGCCACCAACGTGTTAGTTATTACTATAAAGGAATAAATTTTAGGTGATTCCGCATGTGTGTGTGAAAAAACAATGTACACTGCATCTCGTACACATCACATGAAGCTGAGGATAGGAAAAAGTCCAATAACATTTAGTGTCCCAGGGGTGGGGAAATCCTCCCGAGGGTAGTGCATAGGTTGAACAAGTGTAGCATCATGTAAGCTCCCAGATAAATGGGAATTGGGGGGGTCCATCCAATGATAATCTTGAATGGACCAGGCTTTCTTGTATCAGGGAACCTTCAAAAGTCACAATGAAACATGCAACCAAGGGTTCCCGATGGGCATAGATGACAGTGCAGAAGCTAAGCCATCAATATTATAGTACCAAAAAAAATCATGAAATCATCATAGCCATCTGAAAATCTAATCATTCGACATTCAGGAAGCTCTCACCAAAGTTTGGTCAGGCCCGACTTGATAGATCTGCAGACATTCAGCGGTCAAAGAACACGTTGATGGGCATAGATAACAGTGCAAAAGCTGAACCATCAGCCCAAGGGGCTTCAATATATACCCGTATATCTGGAATTACACTGGTCCGAATTTCAAGGTTGTTTGATGGCCTTGATCTCAATTGGTAGCTAGCAATCCAGAGAAAGGTCTACGATTTTGTGCTTCTGAGAATGCAAAATATTTCAAATCTTATATTGAATGATAAACTAAAATGGTCTTAACTCTTGGTACATGTAACTAGGTGACCTTGAAACAAGAGTCGAGAGCTCACATATCCCACACTGAAATCGACAATTGTCAAACAAGAAAATAGTAGTTTCCCTTCAAATGGATTCCTGTCAGGCGAGAAAAATTTTCATGAAGAAAAATGTGATGAAAGTGATGAAGTAAACCTTTGTTCTTGAGTTAATAAACAGGTATAAAGTTCATATAGGACCCCTCCCATTAAATTAGTAAATGTATGGTTTTTATTTCACAACAGTTTAACTGAATGTAGCTGTTTCTTACATGTATCAAACATGGGAGACAACTCTACAGGACAAATGTAGGGGAGACAACTCTGAATATTCCAACCGAACGCATATAGTTAGCTAAACTAGATTCAGTTTTGGGGGACTGTGACCTTGATCTTTGACAAATTGATCTTAAAATGAATATGGTTTCTCGTTGCCATGCGACTCGGTAAGGTATACCCCAAGTTTGGTACCAATCCATACACGTACCTTGAAACTTGAGATATCGCATGCACAACAAATGTTAATGGATGACTGGACAGAATGCAATATCGCATTACATGTACAGGACTTCCTCTTCGACAGGCATATG
Source organism: Hanleya hanleyi (assembly GCA_036873755.1). NCBI lineage: Eukaryota > Metazoa > Mollusca > Polyplacophora > Lepidopleurida > Hanleyidae > Hanleya > Hanleya hanleyi. Next base: position 11,841 of record JAVTVY010027087.1, read on the forward strand.
AAAATGTCACTTTTAATGATTTTTTGATTTTGGGGAAGTTTGGTACCAATCCATACCGTGAAACTTTGAGATATCGGATGGACAACAAATGTTAACGGATGACTGGACAGAATGCAATATCGCATTACATGACCTCCTCTTTGACAGGCATATGAAAATGTAACTTATAATGATTTTTTGATTCTGGGGTCACAATGACCTTGATCTTTGACCCATATTTTGGCCTGTAACACATCGTGTCTCTTAATGAGTCTGCCACAAAATGTTGTTTATTTTTAATGATTTCTTGATTTTGGGGGTCACAGTGACCTTGACCTTTGGCCTTGACCTAAATTTTGGCACATGACACATCGTCTTCCTTCTGTATATCAATGGGCAAAAAAATCATGATTTTTAAAGATTTCTTGATTCTGGGGTCACAGTGACCTTGACCTAAATTGTGGTACATGACAAATCGTCTCCCCTTAATATATCAATGGACACAAAAAATCATGAATTTTAACAATTTTATGAATTTGGGGTCACAGTGACCTTGACCTTGACCTACATTTTGGTATAGGACACATCGTGTCCCCCCAAGTTATCTACTAACAGTTATTTTTAATAATTTCCTGATTTTGGGGTTAGTGACCTTTGACCTCCCGACCTTTACCTAATTTTTGGTATGCAACACTTCATTTCCCCCTACTGAATCCACTCACACAAAAGATTAGAATTTTTTTAATGATTTCCTGATATTTCGGTCACACTGACCTTTGACATCGACCTACATTTGGTATGCAACACATTGTTCCCCCTAGGGCATCCACCCACCAAAAATTAGAACTGTAGATAGAAAACTATCAATAATTTCCTGATTTTTAGGCAAGTGACCTTCGACCTCTGACCTCGACTTCGGTACGCGACACATCGTCTTCACCTAGTGTATCCACTCACAAAAAATTGCAACTGTGGATAGAAAACGTTCAGATATAAACGGGACACGAACACTTCAGTGATTTGCTGTTTTTCAGGCCAGTAACCTTTGACCTCTGACCTCGACCTTCATTATTGTGCGCGACACATCTTCTTTCCATAGGATATCCACTCACCAAAAATTGGAACTGTAGATAGAGAACTGTCCCAGATATACACGAGGGATGGACAGACGGACAGACAGACAGACAGATGGACGGAAACCGCCATCACATAATATGTCCGCCATCACATAATACGTCCGCCTTAATAATATTTTTTAATAAAAATTAATTAAAAATCATGAAATCATCTTAGCCATCTGAAAATCTAATCATTTCATCAGTCAACATTCAAGAAGCTCCCACCAAAGTTTGGTCAAGCCCGATGGGATAGATCTGCAGATATTCAGCGGACAAGAACATGTTGACGGACGGACGTACGTACATGGCAACGACAAGACCCCACAGCCCAATGGGCTGAGGGGTAATTAATCGAACTGGCCAAGTTTCATTTCACGAAAATTTCATTTCACGAAAAATGTCTTTCTTGAAATGCAAAAATCATGCCTTTATAGTCATGCCAGCACCACCTAACAGGAAATAGGTCAATAAACAGACTCGCACATGTATTGTGAATCTAGAAAACTCTAAAGCTTCAAAAATTTTGTGCTAACCCCATAACCATATACATGTAATTTGATCCAGAAATAGGTCAAGGCCAGTCATCTTCAATAAATCTGGTCGATGAGAATAAAAGTAGTGTGGATTTGGAAGATAGCTCTAATCTTTCGAATAATGTGCTAACAGCATTGAATCTCATTTGATACAGTACTTGACCCGGAGAAAATAAGTCAAGGTCAGATATCTTAGGCTACTGGAACGTCGTCAGCTGCAGATGTGGTATGAATTTGGGAAGCCTGGCTATAATTCTCAAAGAGACATTGTGGTAACATTAAATCTTAATCTTGAACCCTCGAAAAAATAGGCCAAGGTCAGTCATAGGCCGAATTTGATCCAAGATAACTAGGAGTCATCCACTTTTGTCCATCACAATAACACAATACCTCTTGAAGAATTACCCAATCATGAGCTCAGTCAAAGACAAAGACAACAACTTTAGTGTTTCAATATTACACCCTTTTTACTGCAAAAAAAGCTTTGCACTTTGCATTGTATTGAACATCAAAGGGAAATACCAATGGATAATCAGCAACCACATTTACAATCTCGTCAAAAAAAGCCCTTTTCACAATACTGTACAGTTGTGACGCAAACCTCAGTCATAATTTTGATCACACTGCGATCAACCGTAAAACTTTCACTCACTCAGCTGTGCAGCCGACGCACATTTTGCCATTTTTCACATACAAGCATCGTCGAATCTCGCAACAAAAATAGAATAAGAGGGCCAGTCGACCCCAGCAGTTCATACATACAATAGTATCATATATAATAATTATAGTGTGAATATACAGAGTACACATCATGTTAACTCGAGTACAATATAACAGCACACCTGGACTCAAATTATGACCTTAATGTAGGGGAAGCAGAGCAGATTGCGAGTTCAAGTTCGAGTAAGTAATAAAGAGAAAAGGAGGGATAGGTAAGTGTAGGTCTCACAGACTAGTTCTCATACGAGGAGTATTCTTTTGGAGTATACATATACATTTTTTGTACATTTTTCGAGTGAACACTGAATCTACCATTGGAATGTTGCCAGTTAAAGATGAGCGGAGTAGTACAATGAAATTCTAAATGGTAAATAATCCTTCAAGTTTGCCAGGCATTTGTGAATAAAAGGACCGAGTCAAATTGGGATACTGAGCATTTTTATTCTAATTTAAATGAATATAATGGGGGGTGCAGAGAGTTGGAATATGCTAGGTGGATGGGGTTGAGAAATGATCTGAATATTTCTGGCATGCCTAATTGTCTTTCCCGATTCAGAAAATACTGTGAATGTAAAAACTGAGGATCAAGGTAAGATCAGATATTCTGAGAGCTGTTGTCTTGTTGAGTAAATAATGCCAAATCTATTTCCCCCTCAAGTTATTGGCAAACTGGCTTTCACTTCTGTTTTTGGATCTATTTGTCTGGCGCACAGGATCTTATTTCCATACATGACACACACGACTAAAAAAATGTTACTTGCTGAAAGCCAAAAACAAAAATTCAAACTCGAAAAAGAAGAAAATAAAGAGAAGATTTGTAAACTTGTACACCAATTTTGTGAACCTGTTGAGCTTTGTTCACAGAATTTCGTATGCAGCAAGAAAATAAAAGTTTTCCATTCTTCTTCCAGGTTTTTCAGTCTGTCCCTGAAGTCTTACAGCCAAAACTACAAATATCTCTGAATAATGAAGGCTCGAAATCAACGTTTGGCAAGGCTTTGGTGTAAGACCTCCCATTGAAAAGGTAATATCCTGGACAAAAGACTGACAATACAACTTGCAGCAGATCCTTTGTCAATTATATTTCGTGAGTCTTACACCAAATCGTTGCCCAACGTTTCCTGTTCTCTAATCCATGCACCTAAGGCACGGAGAAAATGAAAGAGAGAATTTTATTCAAAGGTGAAATGCAAAAGAATTCCAACATTTAATAAAACATGGGGTAATAGTTTCGAAATAATGAACTTTTCACAAACACTAAATATTTCCTGCATTGGTTGATCGTAAGTTCGTTTAAATAATTAACAAATAAACAATCCAACATTTGCAGCAGGAGATAGTTATGCGATTACTTTCACTTTATCTTGCTGTGGTATGCTGTAATCAGTGATATCTAGATTCATCACCTTGTCATCATTTGATTATTATTCGTGCCACATCTTGTGTCAGAAACAAAAGTGCAGCATGACATCACGAGATATTGTAATCCTTCCTCAATGCAGACGTCTTCCGTTCCACTGACATGGAAATGATGCAATCTAGTGCACTGCATTTGGCGATGTAACCAAATACAGCCACCACATGTCATGCATATATGAGTTCTGGGCACTGGGCCTCGAGGACATCATAATTCACTAAAACTGCACCAAAATCAAGGGACATAAGCGATGCAAGTTTTCCAAATAGGCCATCATTGACTAAATTGACTTTTACCATTCATTCAATATTTAACATCGCCTTTAGAAATAAGGAGAAAATAAGTGTATTACGATAAATAACTAAGGTTTCAAGAGGTTACTAGATTCCTAACCTTATTAATCATATTAATACCTTTGGAAGAACTCCAAACCAGGAAGCAGAGGAGCTAAACAAATCAAATTCATCTTCCTGTGAGGTTAAGTACTTAGACCACCGGTGTAAATAAATATAATAATTACCTATTTGAGTAATGTGTTTTTTCATTCATTATTGTGTAATACGAGGAAAAACAGAAAAATGTATAGGTTCATGTGCATTTTTTAGCTTTAGGCAATCTAACTGCAATCTGGACTGACCCATGCTCCATTTGATAACCCAGAAAACAGTGAATAGTCCTGATTTTGAAGCATATTCATGAAAATATCATATAGAAATACTAATCACAATCGGATGGATGTTGGTGTGCAAAATTCTCAGCCAGAAGACTTTAAAGGAAATTCCTATCTTTTATTAAAGCTAGGAAAGGGAGATAACCTTGTCTTCCTTAACACAGTCATTAGGATATATAACCTACAATAAGTACATGAATACATCATTGGGCCAGCAACTACATTGTTGAAATCTTTTTCATACATGCAAATTGCATATCACTGGCCAGTGCGTTCATTTTCTTTTCAACCCATTTCAAAACACAGGAAAGTTTGACAACCCTTTCTCCAACATTTGGAGGGCATTCAAGTATTACGTATGCAACGATGGGGGAATAGGCTCAACTGTACATCATGTGTACATACACACATGTGCACTGAGGTGGGGGGAAACAGGCACAGCAAACTTACACGTTCCACTTCACTGGTGGAAGAACATGTATTCAAGAGGAATGATGCACTTGAGTAGATCATCTCCCTTGATAGTCTGCACAAGTGTTCAGCTGTCGGATGTCGTCATTCTTATGTTTCTAACCCATTTGTGAAACATCCAAGTCTTCTGACATGTATCATATGATTTACACTCAGGTTTGTGTTGTTTTTTTTGCATACGTGATTCTGTAAAGCACCCCTCCCAAAGTATATGTTGTACCAGTAAGAAGAGACACTTATTGGAATCAACGCGAACACGAATACTAGTACAACAGGCCTGCTGATCTTGTGTTCGCCATGGAGCACAAGCATAGTAATTTCCATAAGAGTGAAGAAAACTCAGTTGTGCAGAATTTTTTTTTAACTCAAAATGCTTCAAGGCAAATATTATATACAGAAGCTAAAATAGCCAGTCAAATTAATAGCACCCTCTGCACTGAGGATTCAATGGTGATGTCAGATAATTCAATGTTTCTCACAGGTGTACAGCCACCAGAATCTCATTCTCAGCAAAGTTGTTAACATATAAGTACAAGTATATCAACTCTTTCAAGAAATGCTATTCATTCATGTCATTTCTACTATTCCTACAACATTTTCATATTAAAAATTATTCATGGGCATATCAAATATAAATTATCCAAATAATTTGTCTTTAATAATTTAGCACTGGTTACAGTAACACTGTCAATTTATGAGAAACAGAGAATTAAATAACAGTCACTGTAGTACTCTATGAAAATTACATGTCCAGCACTCTGGTGAAAGCAAGTCCTAGAATAATGTAATCCTTAGCAGAGTTTTACCTATCTGGTTTGGGCCTGATAGTATAAAGTAAATTTGGGCATTACTGGGTGCGATGGGGCAGATACAACTAAGACAGCTATCAAGTTACGCGACATAAACTCTGCTTCGCTCGCCCCTCTATTCTGTATATGTACATAATGGGAGCATATACCATTAGCATCATCAAGTTCACAACTGACTTTGAAACCAGAAAGTACTGAATATTGCAAAATCACTTTGTACACGGTATATGATACGAGATCACAACAGTGAAACCTCATCGACGAAGCACCAACTGGGTCTCAGTGTTGTCAATGTTCACTTTCCTTCTTCACAGTTTTTTGGAGGGGGAGTTTGTTCTCTGAGCACACGGTCACAAGCATCAAATTAGATTCGGACAGATTTAGAACAACCTGGTCCATTTAAGTCTCTTGTGCATAAAATACATTGCAAAATATTTGAGTGAAAGACATTCGGCAATAGCATTCTCATTGAATTTCCCGTTTTCCTTGCACAATTTCAGAATCATTTTGGCTTGCTTTCTTGGCAGTCTTGTCATCCACAGCAGGGGTCTGTGTCCTGGGTATTAATGCCTGGAAAGCTGGATTCATAAATAATGGAAGCTGGGGCAACATAAAGGAGGGCGGGTATGGGGGAAAGGGAACACTGCCCTCTGTCGGAAGAGAGCCATGCTGAGCCATCGAATTGACCAGAAGTGGTCTGTTGGCCGACTGACCTGTAAAGTATAAGGGAAGGTGCAGCTCTGCTGGACCAGTACCCTGGACAGCTGAACCATTCTGTGGCACAGGAAAATTAGGAACCACAGCCTGGTTCAAACCTTGGCTATATCCCAATTCCGGTTTATCATAGGTAATACTGGAGTTGTTCTGGACTTGGGACCAGTTCTTTCTGGGCTCTTCTTCTACAGAGCTTCCATTTGGGTAGGATGGTGTATGATCCTTCAAACCACCTTGTGGTTCCAGATGTTGTCGAAACCCAGGACCATTTAAAAGCTTTTCAGGGGCTAAAGACGGAACAATGCTGGGAACAGCAGCCGCCAGAGGATTCACCAGGGTTGACTGCAAGGCAGCAACAGGGAGTGGGCTCAACAAAGGATTCAGTCCTGGATGCAAACCCTTCTTTACTTTGAATTCTTCAATTTCTGTCTGCTGCCCCTGAAGCAGGTCATCTCTTTCGCGTTTGTGTCTGGAAAGAGAAAAAAAGAAAAAGAAGGAAGAATTAAACACTAAATACACAAACACCTTTCATACTAACAGTGGTACATTGTGAAACTTTGCCGGTATGTACTGTTTATAACATATCCCACAATACTACAAAGAATTTTGAATTTCCACTCTGTGGATAACACCTTTTGATCGGAAGATAGCAAACAATAATAACTGGGGAGCACAAGATCTTTAACCCACTTTGCCAACCCACAATGCAGGACACACAACATTTATTTAAAGTGAACGTAAAGGCTGCGACAACACACGCACTGCGTGGAAGAACTATATTAAAAGTATCATTTGGCAGCAACAAATATTTTTTGTGATTTTTTCCCTTCCAAACAAAAAATTCCAAACACGGGAATTATTGACTGATGCAACGAGCGACTGGAGTCGGCCATAACAGTTTATTCATTAGCCTTGCGCCAATGAAAACGCTTGTACGGAGCACGTGATATTTTCCTGTGACGTAGTATCACTTTGTTTTGGCATCGCTGTAGCACGAATTGTAATTGCGGTGGTGGAGAGCTCGGCTGTTTCAAGCGTGTTTTGATTGTGTTGCGTGTCTCCAGCAAGTGTTTACTGACCTGAAACGTTCGATGAACTACTCACTACTTTCGTCGACATCGGAGCGTTTTGGTTCAAACTGGTAACCCTGTAAACCTTCATTTGTCTCTTCGTCAGAACTTGAAGTCAGGCTAGCCTCCTCGTGCGTCGCTATGTTTACATGCTTTCTGCGCTTTCTAACTCCACGAAGTAAAGAGCTCCGAAGTGATACGACGTCACTGCTCTGAGTGAGATAGCCAGCATGGCGGCAGCCGGGGAACAATAATACAACGGAGATAATTTCGTTCGTACTCGGTGCAAAAAAATCCCCAAAAATATTTGTTGCTGCTATTTCAGTATTTCAATGTAGCTCTTTCCCACGGAGTGCATGTTGCCTCAGCCTTTACGTTCACTTTAACACCACCAGCCTCTGGATCAAATATCCCACCCTCAAATCTTTTAATGTGTACGCAAAAGATGAATGCCACCAAGGCATCATGGAAAAAAAAGCAGCTATTTACCTGACAATCATCTCGATGTAATCAGGATCTCTTTCCACCATATAAACTTCCTTGCGCTCAGGTTCCTTAACATTTATCTGAAATAATCAAAGATCATTGGAGTTCACTGAACTTGTACAAAATCTCAAACATTGTAAAAGCTGAATCTCACTGATTCAAGGGAGATAACTAAAAGTCTAGGGAACGATACTGGTTTATTTAAAGTGATCGTAAACCCTCAAGTAAAGTTTCCATCAAATGAAAGCCCATTGGAAACTGTGTGGCAAAATATTTATTGTAATTTTTTATGATTTTATTACATAGAGTAAACTGCAAATAAAGCATGGTATTCTATGGTGGTCTGTTGCAATCATATTTAGGTCCAGTGACGTCACACTGCCTTAATACATATATTTCGAACTGTGTATGCACTTTCCAATGCTTGATTCAAGCTTAAGGTGTGTATACTTTGACTTTCAACACACTCACTGTTCCACTGGGCATGTTTCACCAAATCTGGCAAATTAAATGCAATATTCAAATTGACTGGACACTTAGGAGTTACAATCTCCCAGATTTTGGTGAAACATGCACATTGGAACAGTGTGTTGAAGCTCAAAGTATACACACATTAAGCTTGAATCAAGCATTGGAAAGTGCATGTACAAAGTTTGAAATATATGTATTAAGGCAGTATGACATCACTGGACCTAAATATGATTGCAACAGACCACCATAGAATATCATGCTTTATTTGCAGTGTACTCTGTGTAATAAAATCGTAAAAAATTACAATAAATATTTTTCCACACAGTCTTTCATTTGATGGAAACTTTACTTGAGGGTTTACGATCACTTTAACAGCTTGTTTGGGATTTTTGTCCATTTTTCTTGTCTTGAAGTTATGTCAAGTTAGGGAAGGGCAGTATGGGCAAGGTAGTGTTGGACCAGTGTTTTGTGTTGAAGGCATATTGGCGGCTCCCCACTGTAGACTGAAATCCATGTCGTTTTCTTCATATTCTGAGATAGAAAAGTTTTTAAAAATTTTACCTGTTCAGGGTGACAGGTAAATATAATTTCTACCCATCTCCTCAAAAGACTACATGAACATGCTATCGTTAAAAATGACCTGCAATATAGGTCACAATGGCAATGTTGTTAACTGTGTGCCTTGAACAATTATAGAGTTACAATAATTTAGATGATTGTTTCCATGCAATAACTAGCACCTTCTTTGATGTGATATGACCAAATTTAAAGACTGAACATCAAAAAGAAATTTTTGGCTACCCGTCACCAGAGACGGGTACTTTATTTTTGTACTGGTCTCTTTTTAAAAATACTTGTCAGGGACAGGTAGACAGGTGTAAATTTTGACGCGTCCATTTGCAATTTGAATGCTGATTGTCAATTTCTCCATATTCCATGTATGTTCAAAATTCAGTATAGATTTAAGAAATGAAATTATAATGTATTCATAGGCATGCTAAATGATTATTTTACGCACGGTTAGTGTGGGAAAGTTTATATTTTAGGGCAAGGGCGAATATTTTTATTTCTATTCTATTGCACTACTCAAATAATATCAACAAAGATTACAATGGAAGGTTGAAAACATATTTTAAACTTTGACAACCTTTCTCGCCTACTGAGGTTGGGACGATGCTCCCGTCTCAGTTGGCATCATGCCAATGTCAGTGGATGATTTTATGTGGTCTCTTAAATGGGGAGTGATTTTGTCAGCTGTTGGGAAATTATGTGGATATATGCCTATTTGTGTCGCTTTGTTAATCAATTTCCCGATGGAAACAACAGTTAAACTTCAGAAGGAAATTCCATCTTGTAATTTATTTGTTTGTTTTATTCGATTTTTACTTGTATGGAAGCAGATATCCCTTTCCTCGTCCGACCTGTGAAATGGAATCTCCTAATGAACACGTGCACTTGAAACATGTACATTTCACATAAGCATTGCATGCTTAGCTCGATGTTATGGACATAGAATATCTTGTTATATAATCAAATTTTAAAATTGAACGATCTATTTTTTGTTTTAACAATGTTGGACAAAGTTTAATTTCTGAATTTCAATACTGTTTTCAAGAGCTGCAATGATGTGACAAGGTATCATTGTGAGTGTGATGTGCTTCTTGTCCGTGCTGAAATTTGCATGAATGGTCATTTTGAATACTGCCGATCCACCCTAACCTGGTCTGGAAACAAAGATTTTCAGGTTATCCCGATATTTCAGCTGGTAACCGGACATGTTGCACTCAACATTATGTTGGTGAGGACCTGGAGAGAGATTGTTGGTTTTCTGGAGAAGTTCATCCAAATAACGGGTTACCACTTATAATAATTCCAGCCCTGCTAGGTACGGCATATAAATAGCAATCACATGCATCACATGAACTAAATCGCCTTGGTCCAAGTGAGACAACTACACATTCTAATACATGCACCATCTTGCTTACTGTAACGTTACTTTACATTAGTGTCCGTATTTATCGGTCAATTTAGAGAGGGCATTATGGGTGAGGTAGATGTAAGGCACATGTTTTATTGTGTTGAAGGCACATTAACCCAAATTACCATCAAATGCGATGAATGGACAGAATTCTGTTTATTGCTTTTATTAAACTGTACATGGTGACCCCAAGCATATCATTTCAAGCCTTTTTTTTAGGCTCTATTCGGTGGTTCAAATTTGGTCCCCCAATACCAGTGAAATATAGAGGATACATTGTAGTAATAATACCGCACCCCGTCATTTAATCTCGATCAATCAGATGGACAGGTGAATTTAATTCAAATATATACACCAACTGATAATACAGTGACAGCTGGGTAAACCGACCATACTTGGAACCAGTTTTAGGGTCGATTTTAGAGTTCTGGATCATCAATGTCCAAAATACTTAAATTTAAGTATTGGGACCATGGATAATGTCAGTATTTGGACATTTACCCAGGTGTCGGTATTTGCAGGTTTCACTGTACATGTTTTCTCCCAATTGTGCCTTTATTCGTTGATATTAAATTTGCATTACCAATTTACTGCTTTCTTGCAAGGTCGGCATGTTTTTGGGGTTTTTTGTTTTCGAATTTGTCTTGCTTTGTACCTTTTCATCCGATTTTTCACCACAAACTGGTGTTAATACTTTTAACAATGATTTTAGATATTTGTAGTGTAGTGTTCAGCAAGTCCAAAATTTTTGTGTTTTTTAAATCCTCGATAATAAGTGACAATTTTGTGTTTGTCAATAATTCTTGTATTTCAGTCACACAACATACACATTCAGGGGAAAATCCAGGACTTCTGCTACCCTTAACAGGTGCAGCTCGACTCCATAGAAGCCCAAATTACAGACTTTGGATTTCTTCCTGGATAGACCTGAGCAGTCTGTGTTGTGTCCAGACCACCAAAAATCAGTTTAAGCCCCCCATGGGCAATCCAATTCCACCCAAGAGCCAAAATTTGGCCCAAATTACAAGGCTGGAAAGGGTACCCAAATTAAAAAGCTGTATTTGCCCAAGATTTGGGGATTCAAATCCAGTTTTTGATACTATTTCGCACCTTAATAATACCAGTGACAATACAGGACTTCTATGAATCCCTATATGTTATCTGCCCAATCGAAGTTAGGAGGGAATAGGACAAGAAAAGCTGATTAACCAAATTTCCCCAGCCCTGCCAGTCTTTTGGTTATTATTTCTTCCCAATGACTTGGATTATTGTCATGAAAATTCACTCATTTGCAATATTAAAGGAGTACTTACCTTATTTATAAGATTGACTATATTTATCAGCAATTGTAATCCAAAACTTATTATATAAAACTTATGTTGAAAGAATGCGAAATAAAAGAAATATTGAATATTTTGTTGCTCGCCATAGCGTGCACTGGGTGCCACCATTGCACCACTGCGCGACGTTTTTAGATGAGCGGAAGTGAGTGTATACTCATCTAAAAACGTCACAACGTCATGGACAGGTTGATCGTGTTGGTCATGCCGATAATTCGCACGACTAAATCCACTGATGGTCCAGTTGATTTTAGCAGTTCAAGTGTAATCATGAAAATGTTCACGAATTTAGAAGCATTGTCGTTCAACTCAAATCACTGGACAAGTGCAGAGGATGTACTTTTAGTTTACCACTCTGCAGCTTCAAATTTTGTCCAAATTGAATTGGGCAAATCTCAGCTGAAATACTTGAAGACATTCTTCAGTTGGCAGATAAAACCTAAACTACTTTCTTTTTAGGAATACCCCCGTGGGATTTGCCGGCCCGCGCCAGATATTTCCTCAAATTAAAACTCAGATGTCCATAGTTGGAACGTCCCTGGATCAAGCATTAGCCATGACTTTGACCTGAATGCTGAAGTCATCGGTCACATCATCCTACAGGCAACATGGCGGTGCCCACGACGACCTCAAAGCGAAAACATGACTTCACAAATTGTAATAAAAATAATAGGTTATCGCCAGTACAGTAAAATAGTTGGTTATATTTCTTTAAGAGTCTAACCTTTGTAACAGAAACCTATATATACAGCAAGTACTCCATTAAGTTACATTTCATTTACCGGTATTTCTCAGGTGAATTGAACTTCAAATTAGACTACTACAACTCCATTTACATTGCTTACTACATGTAGACCAATCTGACAATTGAGTTTGGTGTTCTAATACTTAACTGGGTAACTCTTTAACAATTCTATCCATTGTTGCAGAAATAGTTATGGGTAATTATCTTTAGACAGCAAAACATATTGGGGGGAAAAAAAAAATCAATACTGTTGAAGAGATGATCTGCTCTGGATCCTGAGCCACATGTACCTTATGATATATATATCTTACTTTCTTATGTTTCCGGAAAAAAAGGAAATAACTAATACTGACTGAATTTATCTTTTGAAAATAAAAATTCCCAATTAAAATGTTATTGTGTGCAGTTATATTTTTTATTTCTGATCACTAGAATACACATATAATTTGAATTTTAGAAGTGTCACAAATCCAATGAAAAGCCAAGCGGTTAAGCCCCCGCACCCCCTCCCCCCCCCAACTTCAGTTCAAGGCATGGAAAGCAATCTCAAGATGGTGGCACAGTACCCACATACTAATTTGTCCTGAAAGGATACAGAAGGGGGAATCAGCAATACAAAAAAAAAAAAAAAGCTTTTCTGGTCCCATTCTCCGTTAATAGGCTATATCTATAATGTTGATATGCAAGTCACGAAATAAAACAATGGACAAACCTGTGGGTCAGTATTAGAAGAACGAGTTCTAGTCCTCGACTCAAAGGACCTGGCCAGCATTGGTGAGGTTTGGATGGCTATGTCAACAGGCATATTTGATGAGCTGGTTATCACGGTAGTTAGTAACTTTAAGTTAATAGTATTAGGGTTAGAATTCATTCTATCACTGAAACTCCCAGTACCAGAAGTCAAGCTACTATTGGAGCTCAAGTTATCCCCTGATAGTTCATCCGCAGAAGCGCTAGACAGGAGCGATTCTGCGGACAAGAAGCGTTTAAGCACAGAATTAGCATTATCAATATTAATATCAGTACCTCCCCCAGCAAGAGCATCAGAACCGACCCTGAACCCCTTGGTCCCAACTAAGATGGTGGGGGGATTCTGGAGGCGCAAACCACCAACACCACTACTCACACTGTGCGAGGCACCAGGCCCATTGTGTAGCATGCTTTTTACACCACCAGCCACGCCCTCTCTATCAGAGTCGAGATCCCCATCATCCAGAGAATGGCCAGTGAAAGGGGAAGACAGGGTTAGTTCTGGTAGGTTTGACGAGGAAGAAGAGGGCGTCAGTGACTCCGCCCGCATCGTGGTCACATGGAATCGACCACGCCAGCTTGCTTTCGGAGGATCAGGATCCTTGCCGCTCTTCTGACTTGGCAGAAGATGTGTGGATTTACTGTCGTCCGTCTCATTGCCTGAGGATTTCGTTTGTTTGTTGGCTGGGTCGAGTTCCTTTGCCACAGGGATAGTTTTTACACATGTATCACCAAGTTGCTCATTTGGATTTTCTCTAAGTTGTTCGATCTTCTCCGACAGAGCTCTATTCTTAGAGGATTCAATGGCATTCTGGTCAACTGCAGGAAGTTCCGACATGCCATCAACTGCATCAGCAGTTTCTTTTTCTTTGCCTGCTATGTGTGGATCATCTTTAACAACACTCACACAAAACCTGGACTTTTTAGCGGCACTCTTGGTAGGAATTTTGAAAGTATCATCGACAGTATGATGTCCAACCTGTGGAACACTATGCAATCTAGGACGAGGTGCCTCAGACATTGCTTCACTAAAGTTATTAACACTGTTCACTCTGCTACGGGGTCCCTCAGACAAGAAATCATCCTTCTTTTCATCAGAGGGCGACAACGACTGTTCCATGCCCTCAGGTGGGACTGGCATTGTAGGGGTCACTGCAGACAAAGGATTTGATTGCACTGAAGAACCTGCAGCATGCTGGTCTTTTTTACTGTGGAGTTTCTCGATCAATGCTTGTTCTAGATTGGCCAGATTAAGATCGACTTTCTTTGGCACAGGAGTTTGCACTGGTGTCTCTCCCCCCGTTCCGCTGCTGTCAACGGGCAGGACAAGCATATCCGGGGGTCGCCCATCCACAGAGAGTTGGTGGGACCCTTGATACATGTCCAAGTGACCTTGACTTTGTCCTTCCTGCTCTTTGTTCATCGGCCCAGTGCTACTACCACCACCAAGGCTTAATTCACCTTGACTTCCGACTACAGCAGAGTGTTTAGAAATTCCGCTGCCATTCAAGTATGCTATGTTCTGTGCCAATATGGCGTGGGCAGGATTGAAATACTGACCAGGTGTCTGTCCCCCACCATGCTGGGACTGGTGAATATACTGAAGTGTCTGGAGGTACTCCTGATATTGCATCTGATGAAAAGGGTACGCCGGGTAAAGCTGTAAATACGGGTTCTGCGGCAATATTTGTGCCAACTGTTGCTGTAATAAATTCTGCTGTAACAGGTTTTGCTGACTCCCGTATGAATATAATGTCTGCCCGGTGGGCTTCTGCGATATGGGAATACTATCTGTGACATTGTTGACAGAGACGGACAGAGGGGCTGTCGCCGGTTGCTTCAAACCAGTCGCCTGTTCCTGGATCTGCGACGGGTAACTTTGCAAGGAGGAAGGAGGCTGGTTAGACTGTGGTGCCGGGACAGCATCCCCTGGCAGACCTTGACTGTCATTGACTGGTGTGGAAGCAGGTACTGCTGGAATAGGTGGAGCAATATTATTGTTGTCCAAGTTTCCAGATTGAGCAGTTCCAGGTTTATGAGGATAGGTCAATTCCTGCAATTTGTCTGCCAGCGCATTTATATCCAAAGGTACTCCTGTGGGAGCCGTCTGGGAATTCTTACCGATGGATCTGTCCAGCCCTTCGGCACTGCTCGTCATGATATCGTATTCTGACATAACCGTGCTACTCTGCGATGTGGTCAGTGGCGGGTGCAGCCTCTCTGACCCCTCATAGGATTCCACCGAAAGTTGAATACTGTCAAGATTCATAGTAGAACCGTTCGAAGTGTCCAGAGGATATTCGCCATCTTCTTCAGGGAGCTTTGTCTCGCTAAGATTCGTCTCTGAAACTTTGCTCACAATAAATTTCTTGGTTTTACTTTGCACAATTTTCGCTGGTTCAGTTAAATCAGTGTTGGAAGATGCAGGTTTCAGTGGAGAGTTGGGTTGACTTTGGCCCGTCTCCAGCGGTTCTACACTGGCTTCCTTATCCTCTTGTCCTGCTTCTGTTTCGGCAGTTTCATTGAAAGTCAGCCTCTGCAAATGAATAAAATATGAAATAAATGGTCTTACTATAGCCATTATGAAATAGAACAGAATGGTGATGCCTAGAGTAAATGATCTAATAAGTCAATCACCAGAGGATCAATCTCTCACCCAAAATATTGGGATGTTCAATATTAGTAGAATAGTTGATGAAATGATACACAAACAGGGACTTAAAGATGTAATCAGCCTCAAAATCTAGTCATCAAGTTTCATGACATATGTCACAACAGGTACAGAACCAAGTCTATTTGACCACATCAGTCTAAAATTGTGTCGAGCGTTCATGAGAAATCGGCTTTTATTCGACAGTCACAGTGGTTGTCAGTACTGAAATGTCACAAATGAAAGGGGGCGTAATCAGTGCTTGTTGGATTGACGTCTTAATGTGGGATAAATGATGTCACTGCTACTCCAGTTGTGATTGAGCATGCTATGGCGAGACTGAATTTCGTTGAAGTGGAGGGATTTGTTCAAATTTCTCTGTATTAGCATGATTCGATGCTAAAAAGAGCACCGTTGAGAGTTGAAAAGTTCTCCAATTTTGAGGCTGATTACATTTTAACCACATGTAGTTTCTCCTAAATTGATGTGGCGATTGACTTTATTAGAGTGACTGATCAATATTCTATAAATATAACAAGTCCACTGTGTATGTAAAGTATGAAGCAGAATTTATAAGGGAGTTAATGGTGTGAATCAAAGCCCAGAGGAATACTATGCAATATACAAAGATCTTCTGACCTACCACGGAAAATCATCAGAAATGGTTTTATTCAATTTGATTTCACTATACACTGAACATATTGATGGTTTATATATGAAGTAATATCAGTATATTTATGTACATACAATATAAATTGGAAAAGTCATGACCATTCACTCTGGTTCATCATACATTTCATCACTCTCTCTATACAGTTATTGAATACAGAAAATGATAGAAACCTTTGGAGTTTCAGGATCTTGTGCCCTACTGGATCGGCGCTGCGTGCTGGGACTGGAAGTTGGTGTATTCGCCAGGCTGACACATGTGTGCACTGCAGCAACAGCATTATCCTGCACAATGGAGATCACCTCCGTCATCAGCTCAACAAAAATTCCAGCTTGAAGTTCTGGCAACAAATCTTCTGCAACCTGATAATCAGAAAGAAAAAAAAAATTTGTACAAAAAAATTCAAGCACTTTCCAACTGACCAAATTTTCATGCAAAAATATTTCGGAATATTTTGAAGAAATAGACAGCAAACCACTGTTGAGAGCTTACCAGCATTTTAATCTACGAGAAAAGTTTATATGCCTTATAGGCTGCACATGGTAGTCTTTTATTCTCTCAAGCCTAAAATTTCATCATAAAAAATTCATAAACAAATGAAAAAACATGAGCTAAAATTGGTTTCAATATACATACGCACAACAAACAAATTCTGATTTTAGAGTGTAACAATTACTCGCAGCTTTTTTCCAAATACAGCTTTTTCATACCAACAGGGTGTTTCTTCCCTCCAAATGTCAAAGTATGTAAGGACAAAACACACAATTTAGAACTGGAGAGCTCACCTCTCAAACTGGTTAAGCCTTTGACATTTACTTAGGTACTCAACAATATCTCCCCTAATGTATCCACTTAGGAAAAATAATGATATCCTGATTTTGAGGTCAAAGTGATCTTGACCTCAAGTGTGGTATGCAGCTTCTTTTGAATCTCTATCCCTAATGTATCAAGTCACAAAAACAGAGATTGGAGAGACCTGGCATGCAAAATGGTGGATTTTCTCAAATTTCTGTATCATGGTGACAAAACTTAAATCAGGAAAACTCCAATCACTGCCAAAAAGTGAAAAATTTCCAATGGTTGTCTGGGCTAGTGACCTTGACCTTAATTTTGATACATCGTCTCCTCCTAGATTATCCCCTCTCAAGAAATTGTAACTGTAGATAGAAACTGTCGCAGACTTAGAATGGTTACATACAAATGGATGGATATCGTCATCACATAATATCTCTGCCCCTTTGGCATGCATATAAAAAGTCAGCACACTAATTTTGTGGGCGCTCGTTTTATTTTCTTAGATAATTCCCAAGAAATATTTGTTTATCAAAAGCCATAACTAACATATATGGTTGCCCAAACATATGTGAATAATCCATGATATACTTCCGAAGTTTTCTTAGATTTGACAGTGATAGGCCTCACATTCACAGGATGTATGCATGACCAAATAACACAGCATACCAGATTTTCAGCGATGTCCTCTGGGTTGTCGATTTCTAATGAGAACTTGAAAGTCACTGTGCTTTTCTGGGACGTCTCCAAGCGACACTCAACCTCCTGCTCTTCCACGGACAGAATAGTGAGTCTGGGAGTTCTGTCCTGGGAGCGTTTCTTCTTACTCCGTGACTTCTTCCGCATGCGATCCGACACACCGGCACCTGGGCCTTCACTCTCACTATGTACAGCAAAGAATACAAAGGTCATTTCCACATAAACGTTGCACGGGTGACAAATTTTCACTTTCCATCAGCATACTTAATTGTGATTTTTATTTAAGCTATATTAATTAAAGTTTCAAGAAAGTAGGTTTTTTGTCATCTGCAACTGTCAGGTTTTTAAAAATCTGCACTCGAATATGGATAAAATTCTAAAACATTTTTTACTAAAATGTATACCAAATTCATGATTTTCCTCCAGACATAGAAACTTAACTCCACAATATGTTTCTTTGTTTTTTAAATACACCATCATGTCCACAGTTCCACAGTGAATACCATTTTACAATTAAAGTAATTATTTCCAGAATAATTAAAAATTTACTGCGTGGTGTAGGTGTCCCGTCTGTCACAAAAACGGATGATATTTTAGGTTTTTCTTGAGTACAATAAATTTTAAGAAGGAAAAAAAGCCAGTAACATTATTATTTATCTACTGTACACCTTCTCAACCAGATGGAATTAATTATTTCATTCTTGGTCAAATACGCTGATAAAAATTTCAACTCCATATCTGTCCCGTCTGTCACAAAACGCTTCAAAAAGCAGCCATAGATTATTTAGTTTTGCGTTCATATGGCCCCAAACCAAACAATGTTAGTAATCTAGATGCAATGAACATTCTGATGAATGCACAAACCTATATGCCTTGAAAAATTAAGTTTGCAATACAAAATACATACAAATGTGTAAATACATTAAATTGTGACAGACGGGACACTGAACTGATAACAGCGGATAAGTGCAAATATGACCTAAAACCAAACAATGTGAAGTAAACTAGTGCACAATGAACATCTTAATTGTAGCATTGATCTACATGATTAAAAAAAATCTGGAAACAGGAAGATCATTTATAGGGCATGAGATAATGTCCCGTCTGTCACGATAAGTTGTCCCGTCTGTCACGTCACTAAGTGGCAAAAATTCATAATTAATCTTCTTCATAGAAAAACTGTTAACCCTAACTCTGATTACTTGATTAGTCCCTTAACATTTAACGTTGATTTTCATTTGAGAAGGAGATAGAAATCTATCTTGTCTATTCCTTTTTCAAATGCGTGGTCCCTGCTTGTCCCGTCTGTCACATTTGTCAATTCCAGTTGAAAAGAAAATATTAATAATAATTATTTCAATGTTTCTGTCTTAAGTTAAAGTACAACTAGTTCACTAACCACTGATAAGTTTTTGCTTAGATTTTTATTAAATTTAGTTTGGTAGAGAGTTGTGTTAACATCACAGGGTGGCTATCTTTTGTCCCGTCTGTCACGCTGGAAATGACCCAAAGAGAAACCAGTTTATATCTATAAAAACAGTATCATGGCATTACTGGACAGCTCGCTTCAAACATCATGGATATGAATTGTATACTCTGATTGGTCGTTCGAGGGGCATTATTAAGCCCCAGTATTCTAGCTCAGTGTACCGGACTCAAATCCATGGTTTTACGAAGAGAATTAAGGTTTAACATCAAGTTCAGCAATATTTCACCTGTATAGAGATGATCAAACAAATCCCCCCCCCCCCCTAAAACAATCTAAAAGTGATCAACACAACATATTAAAGATAGTGCCACAGCACTGTAGCTCATCTGGCTGTAACTGGCAAAAGTAGCTGTAAGAATTTTTTACTATTAATAGAACTGCAATAGATGAGTTCCTTACTTGTGTTGTCCCCCCTGAACACTAAATGATCCATGCAGTAATTTTCTGAGATTTCATAACAAAGTTTCATGGGAAATTCAAGAAGCGGCCATATTGGATTTTCGAAATGGACCAAAAAGGTATCTTGCACAACCAGACCACAAGGTAAACCTGTGTACCCAAGTTGACAAAGGTCCATGCAGTAATTTTCTGAGAATTCACGATAAAAAAATTTCATGGGAAAATTCAAGATGGCCGCCTGGTGGCCATATTGGATTTTCGAATTGGACCAGAAAAGGTATCTTGCACAACTAGAACCTAACGGGAACCTGTGTATCAACTTGAAAAAAGATCAAAGCAGTAATTCCTGAGAAATCGCGATAAAGTTTCAAGGCGAAATCCAAGATGGCTGCCTGGTGGCCATATTGGACTTTTGAATCAAATCACAAAAGGTATCTTGCACACTAGACCCCAAGGGGAACCTGTGCACCAAATTTGAGAAAGATCCATGCAGTACTTCCTGAGAAATCGTGATAACAATGTTTCATACGGAAATTCAAGATGGCCGCCTGATGGCCATATTGGATTTTCGAATCAGAGCAGAAAAGGTATCTTGCACAACTAGATCCCAAGGGAAACCTGCAGCTGTGTACCAAATTTGAGAAAGATCCATGCAGTAGTTCCTGAGAAATCGCGATAACAAAGTTTCATGGGGAAATCAAAGATGGCCGCCTGGTGGCCATATTGGAATTCAAATTGGAGTAAAGTACACATGTTGTACAACTAGACCCAACGGGAAACGCTGTACCAAATTTGAGAAAGATTCATGGAGTAGTTACCGAAAAATAATGATGACAAGATTTCACTGGCAAATTCAAGATGGCCACCATGGCAGCCATATTTAAAATCATATCGACACCGCATGAACAAATTCTGGTGTACTCATTGGGGGGGAACATGCATGCCAAGTTTCAGCTTAATCGGTGAAGCGATTTCAGAGAAGATGATGTTTACCCACGACGGACGACGGCCAATCAGGCCAGGACATTAGCCTATCGGGCCTTCGGCCCAGATGAGCTAAAAACCTGCACATATATTAAAATTTACACAACAGACAGATTTCTCTAAAATCAATCCTCCTTTACCCGGCTAAAAAGATCTTTGTTGCGACAATGCAATCAGATCAGACAAAGACATTTATGGAGCTATACAAGCCTCCCATGGGGCTTCCCAAATGAGTAGGACATTTTCAAAAAAAAAAATAAATAAATAAAAAGATGCGGAAAAAAAGAAGAAGAAGTTATGTGAATGTGTAAGCAATTAACATGCAATAGTCATTGATATCCTTGACTTGAGCCAATCCGGGTGAAACTGTATTGGTATGTCATGACTCCTGGCATGATGTCGAATAGTTGTCTTTGTTAAATATGCTGTTGACACAGACTTTCTTACCCACTCCTTTTCTGCTGAATGTCAGTTACAGTGTTAAGTGCATGCAGTATATCAATACTTTTGATTGTAAACCATCTACCAAAAATACTACAATCAGTTAACTCTTTTCCCCCATGGACTTGTGGGGAATTTTCTCTCTCTGACCCATGATAGATTTGTAATGGCGTAGGTCTTTAACCCATGGACTGATTTCAATTTTCATACGTTTCCAGCGATGTGAAATATCCCGTTTTATGTCCCATGTGATGTCAAAAAATATTTACCAATGGTCTCCCACAGATCCATTCTACGTAATTTGTTCACGTTTTATATCAATATCAGCAACGTTTAATCTAAAAATAAGTAATCTTGCAAGAAAATGTGTTGTGTCTGCTTTCCGTCTGTTGGAAATCACGAAAAAAGGCGAAGAAATTGTCGCATTTTAGCTACGTTTTGCAGCTTTCTGTTGTTGTTGTTTCGCTGCAATTCTTATATTATCGTATACCATTGTAAAGCTTATTTTCCGTACATTCGGGATTTGGCAGCGACATCACGAGATGGCAGGTATAGAACGGGCTATAACTGAAAATATCCGATGTACATCCTTAAAGGAGAATAAAGACGGTGACTATATTTAGAAGGTGAAAATAAAACAGCATCACTGATTGACCAAGGCCGACGAACTTTTTCATCACGCCCGGTGTGATTGGAGCACACGCTCTGTTTGCACGTGGTCGCCATGGCCACTGCAGTGTGGGTTTTGCCCACGGCGGCCGACGAAGAAAGGCGCATCAACATTTTTAAATGGAGATGAACAGGCCCCGGGAAAATATGTCAAATAAACTCAGATGGGCAGATTTGATGAGTTAGTCATCAAGGTTAGATACTTCGGTAGTTTATGCCCGCGTTACGTAAAATATTCACGAACGTGTCTCTTGGAGCACACCAAACACATTTGTTGTCAAATCGCGCCTTTTCCATCGATTATTTCTGTTCCTCTCCCGATTTCAGTTTACCTATAAAACATACCAACAGTCCATATAGTCAGATTTATTGAAATTTTGGCTTTCTGAAAATGTAGTTTTAATTAGGTTTTACTAAAAAATTGCCAAAGTAATCCATCACATGGGAACTCAGTGACACGTCAAAATCCGTCTTCATGGGTTAGGCGCACACCCGTCAAACACGCTTTTTATTTTTGGCAAGACAAAATCCTTGAAAAGTAGGAAAAGTTATAAAAAAAAGTAGGACAAAGTCTGAAAAAGTAGGACAAGTCAAGCCTGGAAATAACGGGCCGGTCACGGACAATGTCCGACACCGAATAAAGCTTTGACGGGCACAAATCACTCGGACCTGGTCGTTTTGTCCGGTGCCATTTTATACTGGAAAATTTAATCAGTCGCAGCAGTTTTTCACTGTGTTTGAGCAGAGGATGTTCACGCTATTTCAAAGCTGAAAAAAATCTGTTTTATTCGTCAAACTGACAATGACAATTGTCCTGCATGGCTGGTCAAAGTCTCATGCTCGACCACGCTTCCATTATCGCCGAACGCCATGTTCGCATTATTGCTGACGTCATCATTATTGTGGGAAACTGGGATTTCCCCTGGCAGGATCGTTCTGGCACACATGCCAAATTGTTGCAGCAAATGATGCTGATCTGATATTTTACAGCTAGCTGCCACCCGAAACAGAACAAAACTGGTACACTAGACACTGATGTACAAAATGTAAGAAGCTGCAATTACTGTTGAACTGCAAAACCGCGGACAAATAAGTTTCAACTCAGAAATTGACCTTTGCAACAACAACGTCGCATCTGACGATCACTTTTCAATGAAAAATGACCATTTCCAAGGTTATAAAATGAACAATCTTGGGGGGTTGATTCTCCTAATTATAATTGGGATTGGCATAGATTTATTTGCTTGGATTTTCAACAGAAGACCTTTGGTTTTGGGGGTTTTTTCCAAGAAATATTGAAGGTACCATTTTTTTGTGTATTCATTTTGGGTGCCCATACATTTTACATAACTAAGCGCAACTAGATAATGCTGTGGATATCCTTGGAGGTACTAAAAAGTTGTTGAGAAGCAATTTTGATGGGGTTTTTTTTTCTTTTCAGCCAAAACAAATCTTGTGTACATAAATTCGACAAAGTTAATCATGCCGTCAGATTTATTTTGTTTTAGCTAATAATAATTCTAAGCAACTATTCCTGATCATACAGTTGTAAGCTGTGTTGATAGTACATGTAGTAGGTTATACCCTTTGTAGTGCTGATTACGAAATAGGCCGCTGAGGCCCGATATTTTTGTCAGGCATCCCATTCCAAATGTCAGGTACCAAGTTATTGACGCCTGCCAAAGTGTCAGGCACCAGTGAAAAAATTATTTCCAGGCTTGCAAGTGGAGGCGTGACTGTGACATCACCTAACCAAGTTCTGAAGAGAAACTGTGTGACATTCGAACAAGGTGAATACGGTCGAGTTAACAGGATTCAACGTTGTTTTGAACAATTTTTCAGTCATATCATGATGGTGCCTACATGTGCCAGGACACGAGAGTACCCACAGTTCCTATTATCCTGGACACTGGTCAGAACAGCCAATGCATCAAGCAGTCACTCATCCAAGTATTGACCAGGCTATACAAGTTTCACTAGGGTATGTGAAGATGCAGAGTATGAAATCTGTCATATCCCAGTTTTTTTTTGTATAGGACCATTTATACAACAAGAGCCCAAGGGGCTTCAATATACGCCCGTATATCTGGAATTACACTGGTCTGAATTTCTAGATTGTTAATGGCCTTGATCCGAATTGGTAGCTAGCAATCCAGAGAAAGGTCTACGATTTTATGCTTCTGAGAATGTTACACACATCACATCTTATATTGAATGATAAACTAAAATGGGCTGAACTCTTGGTAACTAGGTGACCTTGAAACAAGAGTCGAGAGCTCACATATCCCACACTGAAATCGACAATAGTCAAACACAAGAAAATAGTAGTTTTCTTTCAAATGGATTCCTTTCAGGCGAGAAAATTTTCCATGAAGGTAGAAGGATGTGAAGAAAGTGATGAAGTAAACCTTTGTTCTTGAGTTAATAAACAGTTCATAAAGGACCCCTCTCCCCATTAAATTAGTAAATGTATGGTTTTTATTTCACAACAATTTAAGTAAATGTAGCCATTTCTTACATGTATCAAACATGAGAGACAACTCCACAGGACAAATGCCATATACATGTAGGGGAGACAAGTCTGAATATTCCAACCTAACACATATAGGCAGCTAAACTTGACAAATTGATCTCTCTTTGCAATGCGAGTAAGCTGTACCCGAAGTTTGGTATCAATCCATACCTTGAAACTAGAGATATCGCATGGACAACTAATGTTAATGGGTGAATGGACAGAATGCAACATCGCATTACATGATCTCGTCTTCGACAGGTATATGAAAATGTGACTTTTAATGATTTCTTGAGTTTGGGGTCACAGTGACCTTGATCTTTGACCCACATTTTGGTATGTAACACATCATGTCCCTCTAATGTATCTACTGGCACAAAAAGGCTATTTTTAATGATTTCAAATTTTTGGGTCACAGTGACCTTGACCTTTAATCTTGACCTACATTTTGGTACACGACACAGTCTTCCCTCAATATCTCAAAAATCTTCACAAGTCCAGGTAAATCCTAAATCCTTGGAGAGGGTTTACCTTGACATTTTTGGTCTTTCGAATGAGTTCTTGAGTCGACGCCTCCATTATACAATCTCGTACATTTCATCCACTGCGCTTGTTTTGAATAAGCATGTCAGTATCCCAAGCTTGCGGTTTTTGCTTTGACTTCCGATGTTGATTTCAACTTGACATCAAAGCAGTTGAGTCCGCAATGAAATTCAATCCGGTCATATCTCATACCTAGCAGCGGATTGGCCTAATCAACTGGCTTAGCGCATTCACTGATTGGGTTGATTTAGAGGAAACCTCTTGATCTATTTATATCCAGAACTCATATGGGTAACTAACCAAGCCAGTGTATCGATCCTAACAGATCGATCGATACACTGGCTCGCGAGGATGTGTATTTCATGATTTCATGATTTTGGGGGTCACAGTGACCTTGACCTTCGGCCTTGACCTACATTTTGGTATGTGACACATCGTGTCCCCCTCATGTATCTACTGACACAAAAAAAAGTTATTTTTAATAATTTCCTGATTTTGGGGTCAGTGACCTTTGACCTTCGACCTTGACCTATATTTTGGTATGCGACACCTCGTTTCCCCCTATTGAATCCACTCACAAAAAATTAGAAATTTTTGATGATTTCCTGATTTTTCTGGGACACTGACCTTTGACCTCTGACCTCGACCTACATTTTGTATGCAACACATCGTTCCCCCCTAGGGCATCCACTCACCAAAAATTAGAACTGTAGATAGAAAACTATCAATGATCAATGATTTCCTGATTTTAGGCAACAGTGACCTTTGACCTCTGACCTTGACCTCAATTTTGGTACGCGACACATCGTCTCCACCTAGCGTATCCACTCACAAAAAATTGCAACTGTGGATTTTAAACGTTCACAGATATAGACCGGACACGAACACTTCAGTGATTTCCTGTTTTTTACGCCAGTGACCTTTGACCTCTGACCTTGACCTACATTTTGGTACGCGACACATCGTCTCCCCGTAGGGTATCCACTCATTAAAAATTAGAACTGTAGATAGAAAACTGTCCCAGATATAGACCGGACACGAGGGACGGATGGACGGACGGACGGACGGACGGATGGACGGACAGACGGACGGAAACCGCCATCACATAATACGTCCGCCTTTTGGCGGGCGTATAAAAATATAGGATGGCTGCAAAATATTGAATCTATATAGCAGAGCTATGAAACAGGACATTTTCTTCAATTTCAGAACTGCTATACATATATGCTAAGGGGGAACCTTTATTATTAACAGGATGCTGCGACAATGTGTATCATGCCTGTTTCATCCATGTGGCCTGCATACAAGCTGCCTTTGCTACAAACTTTAGCAATTAGAAAGTAGTATTTGTAACAATAACCAAGAAACACACCTTTCTCTACTGGAGAGTGTGGGGTCCTCTGCATGGCCTGGGAATGGAACATTGCCCTGTCCCGAAAAGGGTACAGCTCCAGTGGGCAATCCATTGGCCAAAGCATACTGCTGTAATAACTGTTGCTGATACTGTTGTGCAGCTAGAATGTCCAAATGGGTCAGGTTAGCACTCTGTGAATAAAAGTTGGGAGGAATATTAACATTGCATGATGTGTTGGTGATCCTAGACAGGGATGTTCAATACGATACAAAAAGCTGAAGAGACAAGCCCAGTGTTACATTGTCCGTGACATGCACTGCACCTACGTATTCTGGTCTGTCTAGTCCAGGATGGAATCTTTCCATAAATTGCTCAGATTCTCTGACTGTCACAACCAAAGAATAGTTTAACCCATGGACAAGCGATTAACAGCCAGTGATGTCATAAACCATTTAAAAGGTGTAAGGTGAAATGCAAAGGTTTTCATATTTTATCTTCTTCAAGGGTTAGATAATGTGGGAACTATCATCCTTTTCACTTCATTTGAATTATGTTGTTTTCTAGTGGCATTAGAAAAAGGGCTCCGAAGTTGGTATCTTAAGCTTGACCGATTACATGAATGAAATCCGCATCGCTTGTCTACCCTTTTGATGCTGGTTTGTGACGTCACATCAGATCACTGGGCCGGACGTCAATACTTGTAACATTCAGTCTTCGGAAGGCTGGTCTGACGAGAGGTCACAATCAAGGAAAGATAAGCGATGAATGTTTGCAAATCAGAATTCACCTGAGCTTGAAATACCAACTTTTTAAAAGCTTCTAGCAGACGAACTACTTCAAATTTAACCAAGCGAAGTAGATAGACTGCTATTTCTGTCATTATTCAACCTGTAAAAAACATAATCTAAAAACCTTTGCATTTCACCTTTAACTGAATATCTCCTTCATGCCCTTTGCTAAACATAAAGGACAATTCAGCACTGTCCTGAATCAAAGCCATCCAGATGAAACGTACAGTGACATGCGACCAAATCAACTAAGAGAGTATGAAATATCACTTGCACTCATCCCAGATGCAGGTGGTCAGATGTGCCAGTCAACATTTCAGACCAGTCCTTTGCCAGTGTTGAATTGACTACATGCACCGTTTCTATTGTGAACAGATGCCACAGCTCAACAGCACCTTCTCTCCCACCAACCTTTCCAAACACAACAGGATTAGTAAACTTAACAAAAATGTTTTAAAATCATGGAATGAAGAGCGAGAAGATTATGGGGTTCAATAGATGTACGCATATATCTTCGACCGCAGAAACAAATACTTATGAGACACAGTTTGGGGGACTGTAGAGCCTAGCCAGGATCCCTCGAGATATTCCAAGAACTAGAATTTGACCTTGATCAAATAGGTCGTCGGTCAAATCGAAAATGTTTCTTGTCCATCACCAGTTGCATTTGTGGTAAGAATTTTGAAAGCCGTAGTCCTTCAAAAGATCACTAATACTAGATCTTCAATACGCTTCTCACTCATCGCTAGTTGCATACACTGTATGTTACAGGAGTTTGGAGAGTCTGACAATACTGCTTCGAGGGATATTGTGTTAATAAGCAAGATGAACAGACAGACTGACGGACCATGAAGAGGGGTGAAAATCAATAGGTTTCTTCTTCACCATCACAATCCACATCTCCCAACTGTACTTGAAGCATAAGCAATCTTAAATGATTCACAGATTTCTGACATAGTAACCTTGACCTTTTGACCTCAAAATGAATAGAGTTCCTCTTTGCCCCATGGGTAAAGTCTATCCAAACTAAGGTACCAATGCAATGCATGACCTGAAACTGGAGATATTGCACAGACAAGCAACAGTTTAACAGATGGATGGAAATCCTGGTCCCAATATAGAATCTTGTCTATCAAATGGCATTAAAAACTGAAGTGCCAATATTTATTTGACTTTCAAACCCTACGAAAATCCGGTATCACAAAAACAAGATAAGGCCTATGCCGATAAACATTTAAAATGTAACTGGGGTACTTGTGTAAGTGTACATCATATTCACCATAACGATGTGAATAATAAAACGTATTAAAGTTTTCCCCCAACATTTCACTCGTAGTCTAAGAGGATTCAAAGTCAGCTTTCTACAGCGGGAGAGAAATCTTCACTGACTGTTTTAACGTCAGATAGGACATTGACGACGTCATAGTTGGTTTATACTTGGTGTAAGAACGCACAAGACAAAGCCTACAATAGCCTGTCTGAGCTCAACAATGCGTCTAGACGTGACCCTTTTCAGCTGCACAAAAGCCTCAACAAAAGCCTCAACAATGCGTTCTTACACTAAGTATCGACCATATTCCGAGCCTTCTGCACAGTCTGTGGGATGTCACGGCAATGCAGATAATTGAACAGATTTGCAACAATGTTGCATTGTGACGTGCCTAATAGTTTAATAATAACGTCACAAGTTTCAACATGCTTGTGCCCCTGTGCCCTAAAATAACATTAATAACATTGAAATTGTTGAAATTTAAGTCGTAAAACAAGAAACAGGATATACATCTTTAATTTGGAATACTTAATATGACGTAAACTTTCAAAAGTACCACAGTTACACTTCATGCACCAGCCAAAACTTCAGACCAGTCCGTTTTCCAGTCCTCATTGTTGAAGGGACCAGATGTACCAAGAGTAATGTTCTCATTACTTCCCCCCCCCCCCCACCTTTCCAAACAGAACAGCATGGCTTGATGAAAAGGGGAATAAATTGAAGAGATGAGAAACTGGATGGGGCACACACATCAGATTATCGAATACAAGCAATAATTGAAGAGAATATCATTGTGCAATGGACTGAAATAGAAGTACTCAAACATGTGATAAGTCAACAACAAAATTATCTCAATTACAAAATGTTAATCAATGCCCAGTGAGTAATCCAGAGATCTTTTGGGGACACTGGTCGTATCTGATATTGTTGCTGTTGCACGTAAATTTGATGTTTTTACCACAGAATCCCCTATGCCATTGACTTGCTTATGGCAACCAAATGTGAAATCAGTATAACTGCGTTGGAGAAGTCCTTCCATTCTGCAGCAGTTCTATCTATCTGGCGGTGATATCTAATGGCATACACAAACAACTAGGAATGTGCCAGAAAACAGTTCGATCATCCTCAGGTTGCAATGTAATGTTTGGAAAAGTTCTGGGGTCTGCCATCTTTTACAAATTCAAGGTTGAAGACATTACTATGTGGGGAAATACACCAGTGATCCATGCAAATAAATTTGGAATTTCTCACCATGCTTATGCTGTTCACTGAATTTGCCGCACATGTTTTGAGAAAAAGTATTTCTTTCATTTGGGCACCCATACTGGTATACAGGTAGCAAAATCTCCCTGGATTACTCCCTGATTAAGAGCTCGAGGAATATTACATATTTTGTTATCAAGATCAATTCCAATTTCCTGGCCATAACCACAAAGAACAGCCTGAATTCTGGTGACAAAATAAACGTAGTTATGAGGGACGTTCCAGAAAAAAAAAGTACATGGGATGAAAGGAAGATTATTCAGTTCAATGGTCTTTGGTATAGTCAGAAAGATACGATAAATAGTACATGGGTGGTTGGGGTCAGATAAAAGTTGTCTTCTCCCAGTGCTTCGGATTTGAAAAATCCAGAAGAGCTAAAAATCGCTCTTCTAATTTTGTCAAGAAGAGCGATCACTCCTCTAAAAAATACCCTTCTAAAAACTGTTAGAAGAGCTATTTACGAGAATGGGGATGTAACTAGTAACTCTCATTTTATGATTCTTCTTGCAAGAAAAGTATTATTTTCAAACTTCTTAACATTATGAAATGCGACATCAATATTATCTGACAATCATTTATGAAATGTTGATAATAAACGTAAGCGAAACCAGTTATCCCTGATGTGTTTCATCGTTATTCCTTTATTTCTTTCTGTGCCTTTCCTCGGATTCTGCGATCTTTGAGAATTTTGTCAATGTTTTGCACAGTTTGCGCGAAACTTCTGTTACAGTACCATGCCGTTTTCGGCCATATACGATAGAACACCACGTTTTAAATGTTTCTAGTCTAACTGTTGGTGGAAGTTTTGTAGCTATTTTGCTTATTCACGGCCACAAACGATCAAACAAATCCCAAAATCAGACGAGCGCGCCAACAACAATATCATGATATGTCCGTCGACGCCTCCACACACAGCTGTATCCGCCGCTGTGATTGGTCAGCCGTAGAAATTTAACCAATTATAAGCGAGGACGTTTCGGTCCTCGGTTAAATCCGAACCAAGTTTAACTCCTTTGCCAGAAGAGCTCGCACACTTCCGGATTTTCGTGATCGAAACGTCTTGCGTTTTGATGGAAAGTTATTAGAGGTAAATAAAGATTATTCCATACGATAAATTCAAGAAGCGCGAAAAAAAGAGCCTCTAAATTCTGATTCAGGCGCGCGATTGAGCGCTTTCGCTCTCGCGCTTCTTAAATCCGAAGCACTGTTCTCCCCACCCCATATAGCTTTTTCTGGAACAGCCCTGATATCACAATTAAGCATAATCTTGCAACTTCACTATCATGCTGTGAAGTCTCCGAAAGGCTACATGTATCTTTTCGGGCTATCCTCCAGTAATTGTTAAACCTTCTGCACAATCTGTTGATTTTGAGATGTTAAAATTTAAATTTTAATCTCTCCCTTTGTAATGCTGGAAAACTCCAGAGCACACCAGGCAATGGCATAGCATTACAGTAACAAAGTAACCGAAATATAATGCAGGTACATGAAAAATGCCTGGCAACATGCCATCTCTTGCAAAGCTGTATCAAACTTTTGAAAATACAACCCTTGTGAAATGCTGATATGAACATTCGTCAAAAGCAAAGCTCTGCAGTGATCACATCTTCTTGTACATGCAAGTTTGGAACATTTGTAAACAACAGAACTAACAAAACAACATTTTGGGAAAGGGATAAATAACTTGAAACCAACAAAATGCCAGATACACCAAGGGATAACGGTTGTTTCACTACCACAGCCTAGTTCAACTTTCCCAGACAGACGCACCTTCTCACGTATGCTGTTCACATGCGTTTTGGGTTTAGGGCTGATCTGGGGCACTGCTGGAAATACCTGTGGACAAGTAGTTGTGTTTTCTTGTGAGAACATATACACCAACCACATCCTTTTAAGTCAAAATGAAACTTGATTTGTGGGATCAATTTCAGGCCTTCATCGCTAAATACAATGTCGCATACAAATTTTGAAAGTTTTCTTTTTGAGGCAATCACAGTTATCCTGCTACATTCCTTCTCACACCCCCCTCCCCCGGCTTTTAGCTGGAATAAGTCTACCCAGTCCCCTGCTGCTATTTATCTGTACCCGAAAAAGAAGAAACCCATCAGTTTATATAGGTAATGGAAGACAGTAAACCATTAGGCAGACGGTTTCAAGAAAATGGATATACACATACTGGAGTTTTAAAGGGTACAATTAGAAATTATTAGGATGACAATCACAGAGGAACTTAATCTCTCGGTGTTAAGAAGAAAGAATTTCATGCCTCAAGTTAGCATGCACGTTAGTTCATATATACAGTCGCAGCAGTATTTAGGATGAATCTCTGATTTGATGTTACATGTGTTGGGAGCAAAACAAAAAAAAAATCAACATTCAGAATTCATTGACCCAGACCCTGTCTAACTTTGTTACTTCACTCTCAAAATCCCCTCCACCCTTTCGAGAAATATAACATGGGATTCGTGAAAGTTGTCAACAATGATTTGATCTTCCAAATCTGTCCACATGATCGTAGCATTCATCATCAATGTCCACAGTATATATATATCGTAGTGATAATTTCAGCAAGCCTTATTTGATTTGGATGCATGATCCATTTGATAATACCGACACAAATCTGGGACTAATTTAGTTTCATCTTCACCTGTTCCCCACTTGAGGATACACTATTTCAACCCTGTACTTGTAATAGTAAAGCTTACATACCTGGGCATACTGCTGGGGCTGGAGAAGAAAATGTAGTTGTTGTGGAGTTAGCTGGCCATACATCGAGGGCAGCTGGCCAATGTTAGCAGCTGATTGCATGTAAGCAAGTCCTCCTGGAGGTCCACCCAAGTAATACGGCGGCAATGGCATACCGAAGGGATACTGATGTAAATACTGTAAAGGGAATGATGTTGGGAGGAAATCAACATACAGTATATATGTTTGAAATAACAATGAGAAATGGGCAATTCTGTCTTGAATGACCTATTTCGGATCAGAGATTAAATCGTTCAGTATGGTAGCTCATCCTAGCTGTCAGCCTTACAGAGTTTTCTAGGCCTGGACCCGAGCGCTTCGCAGTCAGTAAGAGGTGTTTACATGTTTGTATTGCAGATCTCAAGTATTCTTATTGCTGGGGTATTCAGTATTGATTATTATTTCATTGATTTATGTTCCTCAGAAATGAAAAAAAAACAAGCCGAATAGCTAGCAGGTCCTCCACCAAGTAGCCTGTTTGAGAGCGTACAGCATATACCCTTCCAATATCTCCTTAAATATAACTTGCAAAGTGGATATGTGTATGTGGGAAGAGACGTTTATCTGGAATGTTTTAGACAAGTTGAGGTTTGGGAAGCAGTAATGGGTAGTGTAACGTCGGAATATAAGTCTGTAGTTGTATACGGATTTGTGGACTGTGAGGTTTATACATCGATGGGTGGAATAGATATCAAGGTATCGCGTTCACAACACAGAAATGCACGAGTGAAATCCAATATGGTCAATGGCAGCCATCTTAGATTACATACCTCAGTGACAATCAATACCAATGGCCGTCTAACTGATGTGAGCACCTTCTCAAGTTTGAAGTCGATTGGTCAAATTGTTCTCGTAATATCGCATTCACAAGATGTGGGACAGATGGAATTCAATATAGTCAATGGCAGCCATCTTGGATTATGTACCTCAGTGACAATTATTACCAATGGCCGTCTTACCGACGTGAAGCACCTTCTCAAGTTTGAAGTTGATTGGTCGAATTGTTCTTGAGATATCGCGTTCACAAGATGTGGGACGGACGGAATCCAATATGGTCAATGGCAGCGATCTTGGATTACGTACCTCAGTGAAAATCAATACCAATGGTCGTCTAACTGATGTGAAGCACCTTCTCAAGTTTGAAGTCGATTGGTCAATTTGGACGGACGGCTAGCATTTCTAAGTCCTACCACCACTTCGTGGTGGAGGACAAAAATGTAGGTATACTATTTTTCCCTATCAAATGAATTTTTATACAACATAAAAATCACGAACATGTTCATAATTTTCAATTAATCTAAACGGTTTGGAATATGATAATAAATGGTGAATGATGAAGGGGACATGCTACTTGACTATATAGCATATGCTGGATCTCCGGTTCTGCTACACCTAGGACCATAACATTTTGTACAGGTGTAGGGATGGATAAAATATAATTGTATGCAAATTTTCAAGGTGGTCACGTGACTAGAACCACACCAGCAGCGTCACCTGGGTATTTTCAATAAACGTAACGAAAAATCGTTCGACCTGCGTTTTGATTTTTATTGGACAAAACATTTATATTTTACATTACTGAGCGTGTATGCACATTATTAGAACATTTTTATATGGTATTATGATGATAATCATTGATTTACACAAACACAAAGTTGATAATACTTTTCACTGAAAAAAATTGCCACAAAAGGTTCCCAGGTAACAGCCACATAACATAATTTCCCACTGAAAACCATTCAATAATGTGTGTCCATATCGTAGGAATATTCCCTGAATTTTTCTTGAAGATCCATAAATAAATAGCGGCAAACGATTTTTCCTTAGGAACGATTTCGGCCAGAAAACTGATTTTAGAGAAAATGGGCCATAAACATTTGCTAACCAAATGGTTGGGTGTACGCCATCAAAGTGGCGCTCTGGAGCGTAAAAACTGTAGTTTTATTCGGTTTCTACAGCCACGAGTCGTTTCTGCTATTTCCTTGACAACTTGGTGCGTTCCAACGATACAAAAATTGTGCATATGCATGATTTATTGTTTCTTTCACGCTTCAAACAGTTCGAGCCATTGAACATCCGCCATTTCGCTCCGAGCCGTTGCTAAGGAAGTGACCGAGCGCGCATGTCCAAACACTCCAATTGATGTCACTCGGGAAGCTCCGTTGTCCCCCGAAGTGATATGGTAATGAGCTTTTGCCATAAAAGGATGTTTCCGAGACCCCGAGCCGTATGATAATGAGCTTCTGCCATATATTGAGGTTTCCGTAAGAGTTCGACTGTATTTTCTCTCTGGAATACACCGGATTGAGGCGGAGATTGCCGATCTAACCCAAATTCAAGTTACAGCTTGGAACTTCCGCTTTCCAACGACGTACGACAACAACAACAACGCCAACGATAAAAGGCTGTTGTCAACGACCAAAACTTGCCGTTTTCAGCGGTTTTTGGCGAATAATGGCAGAGAAAGTTTAACAACATGAATAATTAACCCTTTCACCGATTATTTCCCCTGACAAAAGTGACCTGCTGATGATCAATTCCCTGAGAACTGTTAAAATTTGTATATGTTGTCTTTGGAATGTTAGAAAACGTGTTTGCGTCTGAGATTTGTAGAAAAACATAGGGACCCCGTCTCCACAATGAACACTCCGGTGTTATTTGCTCCAGTTTTATAGCAAAATAAATCAAATAGCATACAAAATTAGGTTTTACTTCAAGAGAATGCGCTTTCCCCGGCTTTCTCGACTTGAAAACGTCAAAATTCAACGGAGAAATCGTCTTTTTTCGATCGCATTTGACAGTGTTTATCTTGAGTTGTACTCGGCCATTTGCAATGTTTGACCTCTCATTGGAAAGTGTGGGCTTTCCCCTTTCTGTACATCACATGACCTGGGACGGATGGCAAAAATAAAACGGAGGATACGATTGGATTGAAAATGATGTAATTCCATTTTTTCAGCCACTGTCTACGCGCTTCTTATCTGTTGGCGGATGGAGGTCACGTGGGCGAAATTACGCATACCGATTGGTTCGTCGTCCGAAGACGGCAACCATCTTGGGCGAAATAGAAAGTTGGTTGTCAAACTTTGTGGATCAAGACTCGTAAAAATATGGAAATAAACTCTGCCGGTTGTCGTTGGCAGTTTTAATCGTCTGGGGAATATTCACCACGCTTTACCAGTCGTGTAACATCAAAAATACAGGAGTTAGGATGAGGTTTTCGATGATTTTTTTCATTTCTGCGGCTTGCTGCCGAGAGGCCCGTCACACGGTATGTGGAGAAAAACGCATTTTTCGCTCCGATTTTTTTCGTTCAACATCTAATTTTGCTTATTTCTTTTGCGGAACAAACAAACAATTTCGAGAATCAAATTGATCAAGGTTTTGACTTTCCAGAAGTATACAGTGTTTGATAGGTTTCCGTTAAAACGAATGCAAAAAAATAAAAATGCTGTACCCATCGTGATGGCCAACAGGTTTAAAGCTAACCCGATCAACCGGGGATGGTCGTACGGGTGGCACTCTCGTTATCCCCGTACACCGGGTTTAATCGGTGAAAGGGTTAAGTATTAATTAAACTATTTTCAATGATCTTGTCAGTCAATAAATTTATTTATGTGCAATTTGGGCACATTATGGACGTAAAAAATACAAAATCTCATTTTCCATTTTTTTATTGATCAGCCCAGATATGTCAAGCCGCGTCTCCCCTTAATTGATGAACACCACAACCACGTGAACTGAAAATACTGCACAATGTATGGAAGTTCCTAATGATTGGAAGCACTGACATGACTGATGCAATACCTAGAAATTAATGATCAATACTTGTTTTATATTCGTGAGAATATATGTAGGATGACAGACTTTGCAAAATTTAGTGAAGATTTTCAGGTGTTTTATTCCTACCGCAATCCCCCTCAGTCTAATTCCTGAACTTTCCAAATACAGTCTCAGTTATAACGAATGGCTAATATTACAAAAGCTGCTACTGGATATAAATAGGTTAATCCGGCATCACAGTTTTCTCTGCCAATGAAACACACGAATACATTGATTCATTAAAATAGTGTCACATGACTATTTGGAGGTGTGCAATAGGTCAATTTGATTTTCTTGAAAAGCATGGCGAGCGAGAAAATTTGACAAGTTTACGGACACACGTTTTCAAAGAGTTTGTAAATAAAGTTTACCAAGTGGGCCTGATGGATTACATGTTCTCAGATTAATTTGATGGTCAGAGACACATTATAGAGAGACTTGAACGGGATTATTTGCAGCAACATTCAGAGGCGGTAAAATTGTGAAATTTGGTATTTCCGCGTTTTGGTCAAGTTTCACTCTGGAGGCACTCTTGTAAAATGCCACATTGGAGACCAAGTGGGGGTTTTTTCATGACAAAGCAACAGTGAGCCTTTTGATGTATTTGGAACTGGGAAGTCATTAGGGTCAGGGCAGGGATTAATTGGACGTTTTTGTCATCATCAGGATAGAATGGGTCAAGGCATCAGATTTCTAAAACACTCTTTCGTTTCTGTAAATGAGAGGAGTGCTATAAATCACACTCCTAAAATGTCTCAGGCGAGTGATCACACTCCTGAAATTACTATCCTAGCACTTCAGGAGGGGGCCCAGGGGCCGCCTAGGCCCCGGAAGCCCAGAGGTCTTAGATTGCTGGAGATGCATTCTGGGCCATTTGCAGTAAATAAATCTGCAAATTCTCCCTTACCTTTTTGTTCTCATTTAATGTTTTTTTTTCAAGTTCATGGAGATCCCAA
Organism: Hanleya hanleyi; assembly: GCA_036873755.1. Classification (NCBI taxonomy): domain Eukaryota; kingdom Metazoa; phylum Mollusca; class Polyplacophora; order Lepidopleurida; family Hanleyidae; genus Hanleya; species Hanleya hanleyi. The sequence continues at coordinate 49,158 of JAVTVY010027087.1, forward strand.
TTGCAATTATCTGAAGTTATATATACAAGAGACATGTGCCCCCTTGTCTACACTCTCTGCCCACTCATGCTTTGTGCTATTATGACAAATAAATTCCACAGCAGCAAAACTTTACAGAGCTTTTCGATATCATTATGTTAATTTGATACAGCATTTTCCAGACGGAACGTCAGATATGAATTGATTTTCTTCAGAAATTCTTTATGGACGACAACTTGCTTTTGAATACCAAGTCTGATAATAAGATCAAATCAAAACTTGTGCAAAATGAATACCTCAAAGCAATTCTTTCGATCGTGACGTTTGTTTCAAACAGTGTATTAAAAGTTCATTTCGTTATATTGATTATTATAGTTCCGTTTTATTTGGATTACATATTCTAATCTGATCTGTTGTACTCTTATCTGCTGTTTTCTCCAAACTGTTTTGATTCTGAGACAGTCGCCATATGATTATGATTGTATTGTATTAGATTCTCATACCATTATATGCTTGTTCTGAGAATAAACTTCAATTCAAATTCAATATTTCATGGCAACGCACGCAAATCAAAACATGGCAGCTGCTAACACCAGCGGGTATAACAAAAATTTACTCGGATCTTAGTACGGAATAATCTTTCTGGTTCAGCTATGATTTCGCCGCTAGGTTTTATCGAACAGAAGGATATATTCATGAATATATATTAGCGCTTTCGAAAACAATATATTTGAATGACGATCGGACTCTCCGACTTCGCTGCTAGGATTACGATTTTGTATTTCCCCAAAATCAAGGAATGTATCGCCAAACACAGAAGAGTTCCTATTTTTGTTTCGTGACGCGTGATGAATTATCAACTTGTATTTTCAAAAAATACGCATTGGTTTTTTGGGGAGCACGATTTCTCTAGGTGCGCGATCAATCGCACGCCTTGAAATGAAATTAGGCGAGCGATGGTGCGCGCGAGCGATCGCGCGCCTCAAAAACGAATGACTGCTAAAATGCTTGATGTTGCAATGGGAGGCTTGCAGAATAGGACCAAAAGAAACATGTAAACCGTAAGTGGTATTTAGCTCTAATGATTTGTTATCCGTGCGAAATCCGACAAACACGAAATGGTCATCACAGAATCGGAGTGGATAGCTGGTATTGTGTAAGTACCCCACTGACCAGTGCATTCATCAAAAGGAATCCAAATTATTTGAGAGAAAGCTTCACAGCATGATCACATTATATAACAAGTATTGAAGGTTGCAGAATATCTCCTAACCTGTTGCTGTTGTTGCTGCTGCAAAGCAGCAGCTTGTTGAATATTTGGCTCCGATTTCGTTGAGACTGTGTCAGAAGTGGGTATCGATGCTGAAACAGAAGTTAGCAGGACATCATAGAGAATAAATATGGGCCAAGGGTAAGGCATACTTGCAACATATTCCCTCAAACTGGCAGCAGTTATGAGACTGTGGTGTAACTTAACACTTGCCCACGTGAACCAAAATCTGCTGGGCAAGTGAAATTGAACTTGAACTGTAACGTCACCTTTCATGTAAGTGTCATAAGCCTGGAAGGGTGGCTTTTGGACAAACGTCTGAACAATATAGAAGCTTTAGTTACAACCCAGATGCCTACTAGGAATACCCCATAGACCTATGACAGCCTTTGACAAAATATCCGGCACTCAGCAGTGCTCTATACTGTTAAAAGAACTAATCTTATCATACTTTGCTAAGTATATGTAAGAAACACCAGTGAATGTTTGAGCATAACCCTGGACATTTCATTAGAATAACTGGCACACATTTTGTAGAATATCTGGGAACTGTGAAAGACTAGAATAGCATGGCAAGTCGTAACACTTCTATATCGTATCTGGTTGTGAATTTGCCAAGATTTCACCTAACTCAACTGCACATACCGACACTATCTTTGGGTTGACTGGCCTGGGAAGTTTTGCTCTGATTTGTCTGTAAGGCTTGTTGTTGTTGCTGTGAACCTTGCCCCTGGGCAACATTCTGCTGGGAACCAGACAGTTGGTTTGACTGGCTCACGGTTGGAGGTTGGCCCACTTCTTGAGCACTGGCACTTGTCCCCATGCCCCCCACTACAGGGGCATTAGTTGTGGACGAGTCAGGGTTTCCCTTTTCCCCAATTGGCGCCAGACCTGGCCCTCCTGCAGTCTTACTGGCCTCAGCTTTCCTCTCACGGTCTCTGACCACCTGCGATATACGGTCTCTGATCTGTTTACTCACTGTCCTCAAATCTTCCTCTTGTAGGAACCCAGATTTCACCTACAAAGAAACAATCATTTCCTTTGAAATTTTCAGAACAACTGACATGGCTGAAGGATCAGAAATGGTTTCTGTGGACGTGGAATGAAACACAGAGCAGTTATTTGCTATTCTGTTGATGAACTGCCATTGTTTCACAAAGCCTATCACTCAATTAGTAGGTCAAAGTCTCTCTAATCACGCATCTATAAGATGGGCTAACTTTAGAACTCAATAATATAACAGAATATTGAACAAAGACAAAGCATGCATTACAGATGAGAAAATGCGACAGTATATAGCCGGGTTGAATTATTATTTGCTAAAATTTCTGAAGAGGTCACCTGAATCAAGATTGGAGTCCTGGTTGACTTATTATTACATAATAAATTGCTAATTTATTTATCCGTTAAAGATGTTCTCTGCATTGGAATGTTTAGATTGTGTGAGGGTATTTGAAGTCATGAGACAGGAAGGGCTACCATTTCTTGAGCCACATCTTCTGGAGCATCGTTCTGCAGGTGAAATTCAAACTGGATAGCTTCGTTCTCTTTGTGTTTGTCCTTCCTCTTCCTGGGGTCAACCACTCGCAATCTTAACTCCACCTTCTCGACGCCTTCCTCGCCCAATTTGTTCGCCACCTCCACCTTCACACCTGTATCCTCCACAAAGAAGTCGTGTTGAAGCAGCTCTTTCACTGTGTACCTGGGAGAATAGATAGGCCACTGAATGTTAGAAATCAGGGTATAAGTACAACACAGGGTATTACTAAGAAATAACTTTAGAGGTAATCATCATGGGCCGAAAATGTGTTTCTTCTCCTAATCGATTAAGTCGAGAAAAACCACCTGTCTAAAATGGAGGTGAAAAAGGCCGTTTTTGCAGAATCAAGTTAAGAAAACACTAAACTAAAAAACTGGTCTCAGAAAAACAAACTGTTGTGTATCCAACTTGCATAATAATAATACACAAGATAAATTGAATGAATCCTAAAGTGTAACACTGAGACCCCAACTGGGGCTTGGATATCCATTATGTAGCTACATCATGTATATTCAAACTGCAGATTTTACCTTTCTCCCTTCTTGCTCCGTGTGCATCCATCAATGATATCCTTTATTTCTGGGTTGTCTACCTTTTCGAAAGACTCTGGGCGTACGCCCTGTAACAGATCATCGAAGCAATGGTCAAATTTCAATAGTACAGATAATGTGGTAAATAAATATTATAAAATTTGTAATTCAAGCATATTCCAGTTCAGTTCATGTGCAGGGTCTATGCTAGCCGAGTTAGCTATTCATACATTATTTACATCTATGCCAGTTCACATGGTATTTGGACTTCTTCTATTTGTAGTTGTCACAGTCAAAGTATAATCTGCTACAAGCACTAACTTACTGTAGTCACTCTACGGTAGATTTGTGCGGCATTGGTGCACTCCTTGTATGGGTATTCAGACGTCGCCATCTCCAGCATACACATCCCAAAGGCATAAACATCCACAGATTCATCGTAATGCTCCTCGTACATCTCTGGTGCCATAAACTCAGGGGTACCTTAAAGAATACAAAGATCGTTCGTTGGTGGAGTCGGTGTGCATCTTCGTGGAGCGGGCTAGAAAGGAAAGAGGGGTAATGGGGAAACCAGGATTAGTACAATTTTCACGATACCCCATCTGCTGGTCTGAAATAGAACAAGATCGTTAGATTGTCCCTACATCTTACCACGCTGAACCCCTGGAAAATAATACGTTACCGTGGTTACCTGATTTCTTACCTCAGCCTGGGTATTATGATCAAACCTTTGATGAAGTTAAGGCCACTGTGGTAGAAAAAATGGGAAAGCAAGAAAGAAAATGAATGCCATGTTTTAAGACAACAGACATTGCATAACTTGGGCCCGAGGAAGAGAACCAATGGTTCAAGGAAGGGAAAATTGCTTGTAGGTTGTCTGGTGAGAGCCTTTTTGCCACGATGTTAGTACTTAGTGGAATACTGAATATGAGATGAGGTCATTGAGAAAATATTTTCTGTTCCTTTATATTTTATCTTTTTAAGAAATGATGAATATTGCACAACTTTTCAAGGGGATGGTGTCAACGCATGCCATTTATATAATTTGATTATCACAAAGATGAAGATGTTTTCTTCTTGAAACAATTTCCATTCAAACATAATCTTTGTAATTTTAATTTATTCATACTGTAAAACTGAATTAAAATTGAGGCTGAAATTTGACGAAGAGTGGACTCCAGTTTAGTCCGTTTCTTTTCCTTTTTTCCCCCCTCTTATTATGTAGTCAGCACATTTTCTTAAATATTAGCCAACAATCAACACTGTCAAATTGGATGGCCAACAGTATTTCGTTCCTCAATAGCAATAGCATGTGCAGGGTTTACCTTTGGAGAATTTGGGCTTTTAAAGGACTCCTTGCTTGGTTGGGTTCCTAACTGCTGGCATCCCATAAAGCACTGAAATGCCTTTTTGCATCTGGTTGACGAAGGCAATGTTGTTATACATAGTCATAAAAACACAAAAAAAACTATATTTGAACAGTCCATGATGAAGGTGCAAAATATTCAATGGACTGGTTTACAGGAAGATAAATCAATAAAGGCAATTTGAAAAGGTGGTTAACTTACCAATGACGCTTTTGGCGAAGGATTTGTTCTTCAGAGTTGCTAGGCCCAAGTCCCCAATCTTTACTGACCCTGTTGTTCCAGTGATGAAGATGTTGTCGCATTTCAAATCCCTATGGATCACTGGTGGAGTTCGGGTGTGGAGAAAATGTAGGCCTTTTAAAATCTGCCTGCACCAGTTTTTCAGCACCTTCATGTTAATCTTCTTGAACCGTCGGATGTACCTAAACAACAGTCACAATACAACTTCACACTTGATGGCCTTTGGGACAGATTTTCTAGCAATATTGCTTGACAATTTATTCGTAAATCTGATTTACGGTAATCCCTCCAATAATTCAATCCCCCTATCAAAATTCAAAATACCTCCAATTTTGGTGACAAAATTTGATCAACTGTTCTGATAAATTTCATTAGTGCTCTCTTAAAATCAACGAAATAACAAAGAAATAATTTATAATCTGCATGGCTTTGGACCACTTCCCGTTCTAATAAATTTGATCGCCCCCAGATTTTATGGTGCAAAATTTCACTTTCTGTGATTGAATTATTAGAGAGATTACTGTACTCCCTTCAAAATTTGTGACATAAAGTAAGAAAGGCTTGCTGTGTTTTTCCAAGAGCACAAAAGTTGATTCTACAAGTGCATACTGTTGCAGTGACGACTCTTTGAAGTACCCGGAGATGAAACATGGTCATTAGAAAGCTGAACAGGTTAAAGCAATACGTCCATGTGATGATGTAATCAAATGTGTAGACTTTGTGTAGACAAACATGTAGACAAAAGGATAAATAAAATTTTTAATTTATCGATGGAGTGTATTCCAAATTTAGATTCGTAGACAATCTATACAGATTGCTAAACATTATCATATCAGATGCCGCTAATGCCGAAACATTACCCTGTATCCTGTTGAGCTCCCTCATTGGTTGCTGAAGGAGAAGAAAACTAATCCTTGTCCACAGGCCCAGTCAGTCCGGCCAGAGGAAGAGGATACCAAACATGCAGTTCTTACAGTTCAACTTACGTCTTGAGTGTCCCAGATGTCATCAGCTCTGTAACCAGAACGATGAGCTTCCTCCCGCGTGGAGTGGGGTCCTCCCATGAATCATAGAAGCGCACGATGTTAGGATGCTGCAAGCCCTTCAACATTTCGGCCTCTTCACGAAAACGCTGGCGTTCAGTTTTGTTCCATTTCTTGTCCTGGAAAATATGATTAAAATTTCAACGTGATAGTTTGATTTTGTTCATGCAAGTCTTCCAGCAAGTTGCGCTTTCCTCTAAGATGAACAGAGAAGGGAAGTGATATTCAATCTTGAAATAGGTCTTAAGCAAAAGCTAGAATTTGAAAACGGGCCATCTCAGTTTCATGCAAGTGTTTTTCTTTAAAAAAAGTCAATGGTGCATGTAGGTTCCTCAAACTGAATGTCTCTTTTGGAATCAATTCATAAAAAAATCCAAGTGTTTTGTTTTTACTGAATTGTATGTTTTCGGTCTGTGGAAGGAAAAGGATGTATATACATGTATATGACCCAGCCAATCAATTCATTTTTAAGATGAAGGACATATCTTCTTCGCCTGTCTAATACTGCAGGTCACTGTCATCAGCCATCAGCATGTAGAGCTGTTTATCTAAGAATACGGATGTTCAGATCCTTGTGATGGTAAAACACAATGGTAAATCATCAGGCTCAAACAATTCAATCGGCGACCCTATTATAATTCACATTTCAATCACCTCAATTATGGGTTGTTCTGATAAATTTGATCACCCTCAGACCATTACAATAACTAAGAAATGATGAATGATCTCCAAGATTTTTTACCATTTTGAGAATTCCTTTCCAATAAATTTTTGGAAATTTCACTTCACATCATTAAATTCATAGAGGATTTACTGTAAACAGAGATTGCTGAACTGCACTAAGTATGGACAAATTCTTGAGTACGGAAATACGATGGCAATCACACTTAATGTGAAATGCAATCAAACCCTTACAAGTTGAAGACGAACATATGGGTACATGTATTATTCATTATACAATTCGGCAGCACACCTAAAAATAAACCCAAATAACCATTAAAAGGTTCACCGTATAAGATGACTAAGAATTATGCATGTACATGTATCAAATCAAATACTTAATATAGTTTTTAGCAAATACCCAGCCATGTTCCAGTACTAATTTATTGACTTGAAACTATTTTAGATATCTACTCTAGAACTAATTCGAAAATTAGCAGTCAGAGGCAGTTTGTCATTATGCCAAAATGGTAAATGCGGACTGATGCCTACAAAGAGAAAAACATGCAATATTCAACTGCTGAGTGAGCTAGGAGTTCCATTCAGCAGAACTGTGTACTTGTACAAACCAATATGATGAAAACAGCATGTTCATAGACAAATATTATTATTGGGTCAGTCTGCAGAATTCTTCAAATGCTAAAACATATCAAGCCTAATTTTCTGATGCTTGTTGAGTCTAATACATTTTCCTTGACCCCCTTTATGCTATTTCTATTTGTTTGTTGTGTGTTAAGCCACCTACAATAATATTTATGTTTCCAGTAACCCTACCTACCAGGGGCAGGTACAGCTTTTTAATTTGGGCGATTTTTGTTTTTTGCAGAGTGCAGCGAGGCGGAGAAAATTTTTTGGCTGGGGGTCTGGGGCTGGCCTAGGGCCCCAGCCGCTAGACGTTCTCAGACGCTCTGAAACACATCAGATGCATTTCCAGACAATAGTAAATTTCCATATGAAATTATGTCAATTTTTATAGAAAAACTGTCAAAAATGTTATATTACATCTCTTTTCATGAGTATTTTTTTTGCCAGGGGTTTTTCTAGCCGACTTCTCATCGTGGTAATCCCGATGAGAAATTTTGAAAATTGAGTTTTAGAGGATTTTTGTAAATTGAGTTTTCCCTCGACAAATTCAGTTTCTTTTAATTTTCGATATTGGGCGCGCGAAAAAAATTTGAGTTTTACTGATATTTCCTCGCCCATATTGTGTATTTGTATCTAATAAACTTATTTTAATCCTTGAATCTTGTCCGAGTTCGCGATCCGACGTCTGTTTTCGTTGTTTACTGGCGCACTGTGACTCTCCGCACAAAGGTGATACTGACAATTTGAACGAATGGTGCATAGGAGAACCTTTGATAGGAGTGTTGGGCAGTATCGCGCTCATTCATTGGACAGGCAGTTCATTATCATCCAATGAAATATAGCGTTAAGAAGATTGCCAAATACCATCTTCGCAATATTGCTGACATCATCAGTAAATACGATACGATATGTTTATTGGGATCAATGCAGAAGTACATGGACCAGGGGGAGTAACTCCCAACATACTAAATAAATGAGCAAGATTCACTCTGACAGGATCGTTTGCCAGGCAGAAATTGTTGCTTCAAACGATGTTGATCTGGTATTTTACAGCTAGCTACCACTCGAAACAGAATAAAACTTGTGCACTATAGACATTAATGTACAAAATATAAGAATGCTTTGACTGCAATGACTAATGAACTGCAAAACCGTGGGCAAAGAAATTAGACACGGAAATTGAGTGACTCGGGCTTTGCAACAACAACAACGAAATGTATCTGACGATCTCCTCTCAATGAAAAATTACCATTTTCAAGGTCATAAAATCAACAATCTTGGGTGGTTGATTCTCTTTTAAGTATAACTGAAAGGCATAGTACCATTTGATTGGATTTTCAAACAGAATACTTGATAAACATCGTATTGTTTTTTCTTCTTTTAGGCAATTTCGATGGTTTTTTACTCAGCCAAAAACTACATCTTGTATACAGAAATTCGACAAAGTTAATCATGCAGTCATATTTATTTCATGTTAGCTAACAATTATAAACAACTATTCCTGGAAAAAAACAGCTACCTTTTGTAGTACTGAGTACGAAGCCAGATACTATCTTTGTCAGGGCAACACATTCCCAATGTTAGATACTAAGTTATTGATGCCTGCCAAAGTGTCGGTCACCAGTGAAACAAGCGGAGTAGCTAGCAGGTCCTCCGCCAAGTAGCCTGTTTGAGAGCATACAGCATATACGCTTCCAATATCTCCTTAAATATAACTTGGAAAGTTGATATGTGTATGTGGAAAGAGACATTCATCTGGAATTGTTGAGACAATTTGAGGAGGTTTGGGAAGCAGTAATGGGTAGTGTAACACTGGAATGTAAGTCTGTAGTTGTATATGGATTTGTGGATGGTGAGGTTTATAAATCGATGAGTGGAATAGATCAAGATATCGCGTTCACAACACAGATGGGTACAATATGGGTGAGTGAAATCCAAGATGGTCAATGGCAGCCATCTTGGTTTACATACTACCTCAATGAAAATCAATACCAATCGCTGTCTAACTGATGTGAAGCACCGTCTCGAGTTTGAAGTTGATTGGTCAAATTGTTGTCGAGATATCACGTTCACAAGATCGAGACGGATGGAATCCAATATCGTCAATGGCAGCCATCTTGGATTTGTACCTCAGTGAAAATCAATACCAATGGCCGTCTAATTGATGTGAAGCACATTCTCAAGTTTGAAGTCGATTGGTCGAACTGTTCTCGAGATATCGCGTTCACAAGATGTGGGACGGACAGAATCCAATATGGTCGATGGCGGCCATCTTGGATTACGTACCTCAGTGAAAATCAATACCAATGGTCGTCTAACTGATGTGAAGCACCTTCTCAAGTTTGAAGTCGATTGGTCGAATTGTTCTCAAGATATCGCGTTCACAAGATGTGGGACGGACGGACGGAAGGACGGACGGAGGGACGGACGGAAGGACGGACGGAAGGACGGACGGAAGGACGGACGGCTAGCATTTCCAAGTCCTCCCACCACTTCGTGGCAGAGGACAAAAATTATTTGCAGGCTTGAAATGAAGGCGGACGTGTATAATGGATGTGTAATTTTTAACTGTGGGTTTGGAATTTGTTTTCAGTTATCCCTATGAAAATGTTTGCATAATTGAGTTTCTGAGCCGAAACTATGAAAACCATGGAAATATTGAGTTTTTTCGATTATTGGCGCGCCAACGAAAAATTGAGTTTTGTGAAATTCTGAAATTGAGTAGATGAAAGATTTTAGGCTAGAATAACCCCTGTTTGCAGATTAGACTTTTGAGAAGATATTCTATGAATTCCGTGAGATTTCTAAACTCTTCCGTGAGACCGGGAGGTTAGTCCATACTTCTTGATACTCACGGAAATTCCGTGAGACTTGGCAACTGAAAACCTGGTGATCTCTGCACTGGCGACATAGACCAAGGGGAGACAACTCCCAAAGAACATGACCAGGAGCATGAACTTACTAGGATCGGTCCGTATAAAACAGCCTATTCCCCCGCCTGTTGCCTTCTCAAGCTCAGCAGTTCTCTTCTGTCTGTGGGCATAGCTGGCGCTTTTCGGATTATGAGAACTCCCGGTTGTCGGTGGCCGACCATGAGGCATTTTCGTCTGCTTTCTTCACAGGAAGTAGAAGTCTGCTCGAATCAACCTCGCCACCAGGGGTCGCTGCGCAAACACTTGTTCCACGCGGCCTGCAAGACGATAACTTCCGGCTAGCGTTCAGAGTAGTTAAAGTTATCATTTGACAAGTTTCTCAAGTTCATATGAATCGGGTTGGTGAAAGCAACATGGCGGCTCGCATTGGCAATTTCCGTCTTGATTTCGCCGCTTCATTTTTGAAGTGACAAACGCAAACGTGAGTAAACCGTCTCAAAATTAAATACAAAACGTAAATTTGCTGCATAATAAACTAAAATACCTGATTTTTTTGTCGTAATTTGGGCGTTTTTCGTTTCTTAATTTGGGCATTTTTAGGCCTCATTTATTTTGGGCGCCGTATAACGGTATAAAATAAGGCCTGTATCTGCCCCTGCCTACCCATATATTTTGCAGTTAAAAAAATGTTTAGGTAGATATTTTTTTTATTTCTATGTTTTTCAGCAGTACTTCATGATATCCTATAAAAAAAAAGTCAAAAATTGACAACAAAGAAATAAAAGAATTAAAAAAATAAAATTCCTGTCTACCTACCCAGTTTTTCTAAAGTTGGTTACTGGAAACACAAATATTATTGTGAATGGCCTTACAGATGTCACATGTACGGCAGATGGTTGCTTGAGACAAACTTGGCAGCCCATTCGCCAATCTGATTAAAACTTAATAACCGCTCCTCTGTCGGATATGTCATATCGATAATTAAGATCTGGGACAGTCCCTATAACAAATCCGTCAGATGAACTCCGAATCAAATAGTTTCCGGGTCAAATAGTCGCCCAATGAGACACCTCGTAGTATAGCGTGTCGGCTTCTCTCCTAATATTAACGTTGTTGTTGCGATGCAGTTATGAACTGATTTCATGAAACAAAATAACCGTACCTATATATCCAGCAGTGCAAGAAATATACTTTGATCTTTTCACCTGGTCTGTAATTGAAGAGAGCAACGGGGAGCAAATAATAATCTTCGGTGATCGCTCATGGACTGGAGTTGAGAGCAAGAACTTCGTCAGCCGCCTGCATGTGTTGGCTTTTTCTGCGCCTCGTCCGTACACTCGGCAACAAAGATTTCCCATAGCCGGTAGGAAGAACGGCTATACAGTGTCTTTTACGTAGCATGCAAGAAAGCATCTGCAGTTGCTCCTGCTTTTATGCGAGCACATCAAATTCATGGCACACCATAATTTTCGATCTCGCCTTGAACTTCGCCGCCACTGAATATAGGCACCCCTTCGCCTGTCGAAGTTGGACTGTGATTGGTCGCCAGTCTGACATGCGCGAAAGATTTAAGATAGGGACTGTCCCAGATCTTAATCAGCGACATGTCAGATAGAGGAGCGGTTATTAAGACTGAGTTTTAATCAGATTGCCCAATTTAAGGAGTGCTGATGGCACCTCTCATCAGGTTACCATAAAATCTACACTGGTAACCTATGGCAACTTGTTGCATAATTATTAACCTATTGTACTATTAGTCTGGATAGAATTATGGGGACAGAAAATAGGTTACCACTATTTTTCATATGGCAACATTCAGGGAACCTGAAAACAGGTTATCCCCTTAAATTGCGGCCAGAGAATGGGATGGAATCCACATCGTCAGTGCATCAATCTCACACTTTTTCCAGTTGACAAGTTGTACCTGTATCAAAATTTCCCAAACTACCCAAGGGCTTTACGAAATATATGTATGAAACTGTCCTTGAAACATTTAGAAGTGCTTAATTTTTTAGTGTCCATCAACATGAGGGGACCAATCCTGGGGTCTGTTGAGACTGGTGCTAAAAGGGAATCTCATGAAGTGTGTTTCAATAACCAAGACTGTCATCATCGGGCCCCCTTTGCCTTCCAAATAGATGGATCCAGATCCAGCTCCCCCATTGGTTCAATCAGAGCCCTGATTTTCTTTTTTGAGAGCGGGGAGGAGGATAGAGCAAAATTTCTGATAGAGCAAAATTTTTGATGCAGAGGCCTGATACTAACTATTAACAGAGCTGGTTTCGATTGAACTACATTGTCAGCATTTATTTGTTACTGGGCTGATAGGCCCAGTGAAAATCACTCCCAGGGCATTTCATGGGGCCTAGGCTAATCAGCATTGTCAAAATGCAAGGCCGGTTAAAACTGTCCAGCATGTATGGGCCTGTTCACATGACAACTTCTGTTCAATCCCCGTATTATGCATTCATGTAACAACTCAGTTAAATGTTAAGGACTGGAAAGAGGATATAGAAAAACATATTGGAAATTCTGAGCAAAAAAATAAAATAAAGCCTACTTCAAAATTGACCAATTATCTGGAGTAGATAGGGTTACATGAAACAAACTTTTTAATGGATGGTCATGGATGTTAGTTGGTGGTACATGTAGTGAGGAAATGCAGATAATATATCAGTAACAATGTTTGACAGGCACATGTGGTTGTACAAACCCCTCCCCCAACCACAGTACTTTCTCGTACATTAGTTGTACAAGTATCAAAGGAAAAAACATGAAGGTAGAATAGGATGGAATACAGTCAAGTCATGTGACTTTCTGACATCACAACTCCATTAGTAACTATTTTTAGTCGCAAGCTACAGGTTGTAACAAAATATCCAATCGTCATATTTCATGCCACATGAACAAACACACACAGTCGATAAGTGAAATTGTTTTAAATTATGGCACACAAGGACAGGTGAGTGATAATGATCATTCACATTCATTAAATGAACATGATTTGATTTTCAAGGAATTGATTTATCAAAACTGCAAGGCAACAAGTTCAACCATTCTGTGAGCAGGTCATTTTATTGACAGAATACCAGTGATTTTACAAAGAGAATCTGACTACATATCTGGAAGATAAAAAAAATTTTTTTATCAACTACACACCGACAACCAAGGTCTTCTGTATTCTAGTATCCGCAATTGAGCAGAACAGGATATCTGTCAGTCCATTTTTATATTTAGAGTACTAGTTAGCCCCATATAATAAGCACATTTGACTGACAATTTTGAGAGGAAAATTACGCCGCATGTATTCAAAGACTGGCACAGCTACATGTACATGTGTTCATGTGTGGCCCTGTACATTTATACATGTATCTGCAGTTAGGCCCTGCTCAGTTTTTATCAACGATTCCTCTCATGCTAATCCCCTCAAATATAGACAGAGCTAAAAATTCAGACTACAGGGTTTTTCGAAGGGTGGTTTAGTCTAATTTTCTCGAACTGAATAATTTTTCAAGCATGTAACGGGTCTTGCTTTTACATCTATTCTTGTGAAAATGAGCCCAATTGGTGATGCAGCATTTTTTTCTGTAATTAAAGTTCTTCATTCAATAACAGTGTTCTTCATTCTGTAACATCTTTCATGGCATCGAATGGTGATAATAACGGGACCTGCTCATTAGAATGTTTCCCCCAAGAAGCGCAGCAATCAAATAAATATAATCCAGCAATTTTCTGATCGATTTTCACTCTGGATAAATTACTCTAATTTAACAGCTGACTACCAGATACAGAGGAAAGTGGACTGTACAAATCTTTGAATTATGCAATATTTAGCATTAATGACTACTATTATGGAGTAATAAGAAACCATTTACAAAGCAACTTTTCTTCAAAGTGCTTATGAACATGATGAATACTATGATCAAGTTCTGTGAACAGGGTCATTCGAAGGTGAATGCTGGGGGAACGAGGTAGTACATATCAGTGCCAGTAACATTGGGTTTACAGTTTAATGAAGATACAGTATTACAGGCAAAAGGTGCATGTAGTACTGCTAATCAACTACGGATGAATGCCAACTACAATGTACATGTAGTGCTGCTGGTAGCTGTTGAATTGCAAGGAAAAATGGGTTGCAAACAAGCCAAATCAACACAGTCCTCCAAAATTGAAAACTTGAGTTCCAGCCTACTCTACTTATACGCATACTCTCTGGATATAAATGATAAAGCAAAAACTGGGTGTTCTGTGTTAAAATATTAACATGAGACTAGTTTGCAGACAAAAGTTTGAACAGAACTGCAGTACATTCTACACCTCACAACAAAAACTGCTGAAAGTGAAAGTATAGGTGACCAGTACTTACACTGAAGATAGGTCTATCCTGCAACACAAAACAGAAAGACAGCAGTGAAGCGAGAGCAAGAGGATCATGAGAAAGAAAGAAAACAAATCCCTATTTTCCCTTGAATCCAGAGTTATTATGGTTCAAAACAAATACCAACAGCTACTTTTAATACATAGCATTACACAGGCAGGCAACACACTCCAAGTGCATATATGGAGTATTTTTGGCATGTTTGAAAACGGTAATCAAACTCAAACCATCACTGTACATATCGTCGGTTTACATGTACACAAATTCTTAATGTAATTTTGTCCAAGGTCATAACAGAATCTTCCTAATAAAAAGGGTATCTCTGGCCCTCCAGCCGATGAATCATTGTTCACAAAATTATGTGTTTACTGGTGTTTGGCTGCTTTCCCAAAGCTTCTACAATCGTTCATTCTACGTTCATTGTTTTGTCATTGGCCAGAACTGATGTGGAGTACAAGCAATGGAAGTAAATCTCAATGACCGAAGCAAAAAGCAAATGAAAAAGAGAATCTAGGTTTCGGAAAATAAAAATATTGAGGATCAATTGCTGGGATAATACAATCTACATCACATTTACTGTATTTTGGAGTGATTGTACATAATATGCAGAATTTGGAACACTGTTCTTGTAACAACCTTTTCAGGTGTTTTAACTAAGAGAAACATTCAAAATACCCTCCCAGGGCCGTATCCAGAGATTTTTGGAGCATACCGGTATTCGATGTTTTTGTTGTTGTTGTTGCACGTAAATTTGATGTTTGTTGCTGCTGCACAAAAACCACGGAATCTTCGATGTTGTTGACTTACATCAGGGTTTGTTGGATCCTCGAAAATACCAGTTCAGTGCTTTAATCAGTGCCAGGGTGTATATTTTCCCGTTTTCCCGTAATCCTGTTCTCTCAAACAAGTGGTCGTTGTTGTTGCCACCGATATAGCGCATTCCCCACACATCGGTTGTTCTCAAGTTTTTGATTGCTGTAAGAAGACCAGGCGAAAACCACCGTAGCACAGCGATCATTGCCTACTAGAGGGGTCAATGCAATGCCATTTAAAGTATGTAATGCACAAAGCGTGGCCAGCAACGAGTGTTCAATGTGTATTGAACTCAAAGTTATGATAGCGGTCGCGAGACTGTATTGAATTACAAAGTTTGAAGAAGGCTTCAGTTGAACTCCAGTTTAATCCTTTCGCCGATTATTTCCCTTGACAAAAGTGACCTAATATGGTCAATGGCAGCCATCTTGGATTACGTACCTCAGTGAAAATCAATACCAATGGCCGTCTGACTGATGTGAAGAACCTTCCCAAGCTTGAAGTTGATTGGTGGAATTGTTCTTGAGATATCGCGTTCACAAGATGTGGGACGAACAGAATCCAATATGGTCGATGGCGGCCATCTTGGATTACGTACTTCAGTGGAAATCAATACCAATGGCCGTCTAACTGATGTGAAGCACCTTCTCAAGTTTGAAGTCGATTGGTCGAATTGTTCTCAAGATATCGCGTTCACAAGATGTGGGACGGACGGACGGACGGCACGAGGGACGGACGGACGGACGGAAGGATGGACGGACGGCTAGCATTTCCAAGTCCTCCCACCACTTCGTGGCGGAGGACAATAAATAGCATACAAAATTAGGGTCTACTGCGAGAGAATGCGCTTTTCCCCGGCTTTCTCGACTTAAAAACGTCAAAATCCAACGGAGAAATCGTCTTTTTTCGACCGCAGTTGACAGCGTTTTTCTCGAGTTTTACTCTGCCAATTTTCATGTTTGACCTCTCATTGGAAAGCGTAACCTTTCACCTTTCTACACAGGAAATAACCTGGAATGGATGGCAAAATAAAACGGAGGATACGATTGGATTATAAAATGATGTCATTCCATCATTCCAGCCACTGTCTACGCTCGTCTCAAATCTGTTGGCTGATAGAGGTCACATGGGCAAAATTACGCATACCGATTGGCTCGTCAGCCGGCGGTCGAATCCATCTTGAATGAAATGGATAACTGTATGACAAGCGTTGCGGATCAAGACTTGTAAAAATATGGAAATAAACTTCATCGATCATCGTTGGCAGTTTTAATCGTCTGGGGAATATTCACCAAACTTTACCAGTCGTGTAAGTTCAAAAATACAGGAGTTAGGAAGAGGTTTTCGATGATTTTTCCCATTTCTGCGGCTTGCTGCCGACAGGCCCGTCACACGGTATGTGGAGAAAAATGCATTTTTCGCTCAGATTTTTTTCGTTCAACATCTAATTTTGCTTTATTTCTTTTGCGGAACAAACAAACAATTTCGAGAATCAAATTGATCAAGGTTTTGGCTTTCCAGAAGTATACAGTGTTTGATAGATTTCCGTTAAAACGGATGCAAAAAAATACAATTGCTGTACCCATCGTGATGGCGAACAGGTTTAAAGCTAACCCGGTCTACCGGGGATGGTCGTACGGGTGGCACTCTCGTTATCCCCGTGTACCGGGTTTAATCGGTGAAAGGGTTAATGTAGTAAGGTTAAACAGCCAAAAAAGATATTTTGACCCGGAGTTTGGGCGCCCATACCGGTATACAGCGGTCGAAATAACACCTGTCTACCTGTCGCCGACAAGTCATTTTTTGACAAGTAACTATTCTGTCCTAAAAATACTGAATTACGAGCTAATACAGGCCTAACATGACTGAATAGTCTTCATGGAAACAGTTGTTGAGTTTCGTTTTATTTACATCGGACATTCTGTTCATTTTGTCATTCATCCCGCTGCCATACAACTTGTTGTTGTTGTTGGCTGAAATACAACACGAGAGCTCCGGTACATCAAACTCCATGCAGGATTAATCTCCCGCTAGATTTGCACATGATCCGCTTGAAAGGCAAAACTAATGGATAAAGTAAACGAATTGATTGGCACGATCTAGCGCAATCGGCCTATATTTCTATCGGCTATTCATGCTTGGCAACTTCAAGTCAAAAATAAAACCAGAACAAGCTGATTGATTCTTACGTTTTATTTCGGAGAATAAGAGCTCAATAAAACTTCGTCAGTGAGTATTTTAATCGGAAGGAAAGCGTGCTTGTAAACACGGGCAGCTAACGTGAACGTTGCGTTGCCTGTGCCGATTTTTATTTGCTCCAGACAAGCGGACATGCGCTAACGTCTAACACTCGCGAGCAACCACCTCGCTGGGGGTCTAATAACACCCCAACCACCAGTCAGATTTTTGGACCGGATTCGGGGCCCTCGCACACATCGTGACATCATATATAGTAAAATAGACGTTTACCGAACATTTCAATTACTTTTCAAGTCTGCATAATACCTCTGTTGACCTAGCGTTAAAAAGAATTATCTGCAGATAATTTTCCCTGTTTATCTGGACAGAGCATATGAAAAGTAGTTCGCTCATGTGTAACACTAAAGGAGTTGTTCGGCCGGATTCAAACTGAACCGTGCGTTGGTTGGTTTCCCCTATACGTCATAGCAACGTAGTAAAGGTCAACGTCCGCTATTGGTGGCAGGGATGGTAATGGAGCCTGCGAAATAGAGCATGCACTGTGGGGAGGTTGACTCGCGAGTTGATCGAGTGAAGGCAACAACAACAATGATTTTTCTTGATAATTTGTCAGAATAATTCAACATTTTCATTTGGGAACTCGACTTATCTCTTGAAGAACACAATATTTATTCACTATAACTCAGTTTTCGCGCGTGTTTGGCGCGCATTTTCCCATGGATAAAAACTCATTTTTTGGGGGGTAAAACTCAATTTCAAAATTTCCCAAAAACTCAATTTTTCAAAGTCAAGTTTTTAATCTGGGTAACCCACAAAAAAGTTGATAAAACCCTCCTGCTGTTATGATCCTTAAGAAAATATCGTTCCAGCAAATTTAATCTCATAATTGAACGTTCTGTTGACATTTTACTTTGAACTTCCTAATAGTGGAACAGTCTGGTGGCAGAAATGAGCCCACTGAGTTAACATCAGGGAGTAAGGACATTCATCTTGGCAATGCAGAGCTAAAGGAAGGAGACAAATTTGTCACTGTCATAAATGTCTCGCGATCGAAAAAAAAACGTGTGTTCAAATTCTCCAATGCATGGAAAATGGAGAGACTGGTTGGAATATATGATGAGAGTATGGTGAAAAAAGTTTCAGTAGGAGTGACAAGCTGAAGTACCAGGGTGACAAGTAAAAAAAATAGTTACCTGTCACCAGGGTGTTAGCTAGAATTGAGTTTCAGGGCGTCTCACACCACCAGAAAAATAAAATCCGAGTCCGCAACTCACGAGGGAGCGTAGCGACCGAAGGGGAGAGAGTCCGAGAGAGGAGCTACTATATGGCGTCCTCGATGAAAACACCCGAGATGGAAGGGCTTCTTGTTCTGGAAGACGTATTACGTGAAGATGCTCTGAAGACAAGCCAAAACATTTTCTAGAAGAAAAGCTGGCTGATGGGGGAAAACCGGAACTGGGTCAGATAACATGTACTGATGCCACTGACCGGAAGCCGGTCGCCGAAATAGCTGTCATCAGAGTAGCAGCGGCCGAAGAATGTGTCCTCCAGCATTGTTACGCCATAAACGTACGCAAGACGCTGCCATGACTGCTGGGATCGTAGTATGAGAAATATAAACCGGAATCATAAAGTCGCTGAAATTTCTCACAACTGAAGCATTCGACCTGGCGGTCTACGAGTAGCTGTCACCCTGTCGTAAGAACCTGATAGAGAGTTTGACATACCGGAAACGTGACAAACTCGTAGCGACGATCCCTAAAAGCAGTAGTCACTGGGGAAACATATCACTGTTCCCTGTGCTTGTTTATGAAGGTCAAAAGCTATGATGTCTGACACAACACAAGCGTTGGTTATTGAGAATTTGTTGACTTCCGCTGTAACGAGACGACTGTCAATTCTCGAACCAAATATGTTCTCCAGCCCTCCTCGACGCTGTCTTAGAAGAATGGCTGAGACGGAGGAAGAAACACCGGTCAAATGTTCTCCGTGCAAATTAGAGCAGTACAGGTGAGATTTGACCTCCAAAACGGATTTAGGTGCGTACTGGGACGAACACTTCAACGCCATCGCAATGATACCTCAGTGTCGGAATAAAAGGACAGCAACACTACCGCCGGAATGAAGGCTCTTCCATATTGTCATCCACTTTAGAAGAGGAAAGACAGAAGAGAAAAGTAGATTCTGTGCTTACACTACAGGTAATACAGACACTGAATAAGTCCGGGGTAGCTCGGTATGTGCAGAGTTCGAATTTGGCACCTGTCCGTCAGTCCGAGACTGGTAAAAAATCAAACGGACTGGTGTGAGTGACTGAACAACAAGTCCGTCGGACTGGTAACAAAAAAGCTCTCCGTTCATTGTGTAAACTATTTCTCTGGATATCTCCGCACAATTTGTAAAGAATGAAAAACGAAATGTCTGTTTTCGGTTACCCGACCGAGTCTAAATAAATCGTGTGAGTCTTAAGGTGGGACACTACCCCCTGATACCAAATTCCCCAAAGAATGATTTTGATCATTGGTAGTGAAAGTACCCAAGATAAGAAACCAGGAGACAAATATATAGCCCCAGATATATATCCGTTGCCATGGTAACGGCGGCCATCTTGGATTTTCCACTGGAACTGACAAACAGTCTAAGGAAATCTATTTTAACAACACAGAGCCTCCCAAGTGGCAAATTGAGGTATATTTGAATGAAACAGACACTTTGCCAGGGGGTAAGACCATTGCAATGGGAAATATCGTTTTATTTACCACATTTTAGCGATTTCGATGACAAAATTTGCGAAAATGACCACAGCACTGCTGCTTCATCCAAATCAGTAAACCAAAAGATTCCACTGAGACTTTAATGAACTATCTTACCCCCTTCCAATGTATCTCAGCAACATTCAGTGCAAATTTCAAGCAATTCCATCAAATACTTTAGATTTTATAGTTTTCCTAGAACGCGATTTCATGGAAAATACGCATTTCGCAAATTCATCACTGAAAGTCAATGCAATAAATTGTGAATCAGTCGGTGTAATAAAAGTTGCATGCGTTACACTATTGTAACTTAATAAAGTTATTTTCACATGCAGATGAATTTGTTCTGTTGTTTGTTCTTAGAAGCTATGGTTATTCAGACCTAAAATGAGCCAGAGGCATACGTTTCCCCCTCTACGGCCTCCCAGTCGTCAGCCTCCTTGGCCTTGTCAAACTTTCTACGTTTTCGTAGCTGTCGTCGAGGTTCCAGTGCTGCATATTTTGCCTTGTAGATACGTTTGCGTTTCCTCTGCTGACATTTCTGTTTTGTGTGTTGCCCAGTGTCAAGTCTAAGTTTATTCAACACACTGTGGAAACCTTCAGGACCCCTGTTGAAGTGCAGCACAGCCAGGGCCACAGCGGTTTCCACTCGCTTCTTGGAAGCGCTATCTACTTTCGGACATCGCTGCCACACGCATCCATTGAAAGATTCATTGGCATTCTGTGTCTTCATCCTAGCACACCTTGATAAGAGTTCATCATTAGTCAGCCGCTTAAAAACGGGAAGAATGACTTCAGCTACCTCAACAGAAAAGGCAGGAGTGTGTTTTCGAAATGGTTCACCTTTAGCCTCGGCGCGGTTATAGTGACACCAAGATGCAGGGCCCTTGGGGCAAAATTTATGATGTGGATCGGCATCAGTTGACAACATGTGAAAATACCCAGCAAAAACACTGTTTTTCATTTGTTTTACATCAGGTGCCCCTTTCTTTAAATTATTTGCGTAGGTACCACTGCATTTTTTCATCGCAAACTGAGTCAGCTTGCGATTCAAGCTCTGACCGCGGGCTTTGCTGTCTTGCTTTATTTTGTCTAGAGCTGTATACATGCGCTTAGCTACATGGTTTACGCACTCTTCTTTTTCAATTTCATTTTCACCATACAGTTTCAGATCTTTCACATGGGTAAAAGCCTTGGAATCTCCATCAGTAAGAACTTTATGATACATCAGGTTTTTGTCCTTTGACCGTTTGAACATTTTGTCCGCACATTCGACCTCCATTGCATTAGCAGATCCATTAAAGTTTTTCTGACAAAATTTGTTGTGTTGTTCTCTCCATTTTACAAGATCCTCTCCTTTCTTTTTCTTGCCAAGAGTGGCACACCCATGACAGAAGTTTGAACAAACATATGTGTCTACTACCAAGCCAGAATCCAGTCCAATCACAGCACCTGTACCATAATGTGATGTGTGTCCGCGTTTGTGCCAGGTCCCATCATAGCTCACAACAACTGGAGCAAGCCCATTAACCTTCTCAGGTGTGCTGTTCTCAATAACTTGGGCAACCGTTACCATATTTTCTTCTGCAGCCTGAACTGATGCATCATGTACAAGAGTGTCTATTTTTTGCCACGATTTGAGATGCATTGGCTGGGGAAGATTCATGTTTGCGAAAAATTCAACAATCTTGTTGTATCCTATGCCAGTGTTCCTACATGCAGCGACAAATCGTTTATTCACAAAATTGGAATTTTGACTGTTGGGTTCTAAGCCCTGTTCTGATGTTTGTCCTCTGAAAACAGCTTCATCACACTCGTGGCAGAAAATTTCAAATTTAAAATTCAATCCTTGACCACCACCATATTTGCAATGTGTGGAATCATTACATTGAACTAGTTCTATACGATCCGAACCACAGACTCTACAACAAACACTGTTTATTAATTCCTGCAAAAAGTCAACATGAACCAGTCTATACCCATGTAATTTATCCACACTAACTCTCTTTGGTATTGATGTTGTCAGTACATCATTGTTGTTGTTGTTGTTGTTGTTACCGATATCACGCAGTGCTTCCTCTAGAAGTCCGAACTTGCGTTCACTTCCAGTTATATCCAAGACATTTCCATTAACTGGTGCCGGTTCCGGTGTTTTATCTGCCGTCGTATCTGCTGTAGTATCATTGTAGTAGTTCGTATCAGTCTCTCGTAAGTCCAACCCGGAAGTATTTCCCGTGTCACCTTGACTATTGTCCACAATCTCGGCTTGCTTTTTCGGCCTTCCGCCCGCCCGACCACGTATTTTACTACTTCGTCTCCTCGATCCAAATGCTTCCTTCGTTTTAGCTTTCTTCCGCACCATTGTGACGTCTAGTATCAACAAAATTGACGAATAATTAAAAGCAAACTGAATTTTCAAGTCGAATTTTAGACTTGCGCCGCCATATTGGATGTCATATTCGCGCAAGTCCGGAAGTTTCGTAGAGTGACGTGACGTTAGCTCCAGCCAACGAGAAACGGCTATTATTATGCAAATGAGCTCTTCCGCGAAGTTCACCCATATATGGAAGTTTCCGTTGATTCATTGACCTTTTACAATCGTTCTATATCGGAAACCAGCGGGAATTTCCTTATTTGGATTTAATACTGAGAAAATTCAGAGCCCGGGCTTTCAAACGATATATAACACGTGCTACTTCAACAACAACAACAACAATGGCGACGACGATTTACAGACGGGAAAAACAGGACATTTATTCACAAACACAGCTAATATTTGAATATGGAGACAGACACAGTTTTAAAATCTCTTTATTTTTCAACAATAGAGGTAGTAAAACATTTTAAAAATACAATTATTACGTTTTTCAATGTCTAAATTACCATTTTACACAAGATGTAGAAAACCCCCAAACGACCCAATTTTGACTTTTCAGCTGGCCGTGTCCCACCTTAAACAATTTCCAGCAAATTCCAACGAAATCACAACCACGGCCGCATTTTACGACAACAACAACAGCCGTAAAGTGGTGCGAACATTGTCAGCAATTACCGTAAAGTGTGACTGTAATGCAGCATGGCAATGCAGGCTGGCGATCTTTTCAGAAAATAAAGCTCTCAATTCCAGGTCGGGAATCGAGAAATCAGCAACATGATTACGCTTCAGTCGACCTGATCATGTTTACCAGGACAATTATAAACATATTCTCCATCAACTTCGAAAGAAATCTACTGATTTTTTTGGCTTGAAATGGCGTTTGTTGAAGCAGTGTTTTTCGCGACGACACGTGCAGTCAAAGTCGCTGTCGAAGTCTAGCCGACGGGGTTTGTCGTCTGTGATTATCTTCACACGCGCTCAAGAAATGCACAATTATTAATTTCTTATTTAGTAGCAACCATCACAGAGCACAAAATATTCATGATGACAAATGTTCCCACATCATCTTTTATTTAATATTAACGAACTAGTAAAAATATATACGGACTGGTTACATTTTTGGCTCACCAGTCCGGCGGGACTGGTTCAAATTTTTCTTAAATTCGAACCCTGACGTGACAAGTAACATGAAAACTGAGTATCCACTAATGCTTGCCTACAAAACCGTTCATGTTGCTGGAACTATTCCGCTGCAAACTGAAGGAAACGATGACGAGGCGACGCAGTCTCATACACCACCCTGGACACTCGCCGGCCAGGAGTAGTTTAGCCGCAATAGGGATGTAACCTCGAGAAGAATAGGTAAATCATAGTTTCTTCCGGTTACGTAACATCGGAGATGAAGTCCCTAGGTCGCGGCAATCGACTACGTCATCATCGCCGAGAAGTCTGTCATCAATTCCACATTCTCCACCAGAAGTAGAGAAGATGAGGGAATGTGATTTTAACACAAACGGTTCCAATGAAACCAATCTGTGTCAAGTTGAGCCAGATAACAAGTTCTGGTGTAACTGACCAGAGTAATCACAATCCCATGATGAGCTGTGTGCGGAAGAAGACGAGTCGAAACAGGTCTCCATAAGAGGATTTCTTTAGTGAACACGTTCACTACCTCTACAGACACAATCGAAGTGGAATACCCAGCGGATCGATCAGGATCCCAGGGAAGAAACTGCAGAAGATCACGTATTCTAGGAAACTACGATCTCTCCTTGTTTCGTTAAGATGACCAAACTCGGCAAGCATTGTCAGAATTTTTTGGGGATAGATGTGACGTACAAATAGTTGAACGAAACAAACCCAAAATGTTTGGTTCAAACGAATTTGATCCAAATTCTGACCATAAGTCATACCCGGAGATGATGCTCCATTCATGACGTACCAGCAACACCCAATCGTCACGGTCTACATAAGTCATATGGATCAACGAGGAACCGGATACTGATGGACAGTAAAGGAATGCGCATGCGCAAACCCTCGTTAAGACCCAAAGACAATTGTAAAGCTGACTAGAGGGCCCGGGTGAGGCTGTGACACTGCAGAATGAGTTACAATCCGGAGTGAAAACCGGAATTGACGTCATACTGCCCAGCTGCAAAGTCATACGACCAGATACCAAACGTTGCTAGTTGACAGAAGTCGTAGACAGGAAGGAATGCGCTATGAAGATAGGCAGAACTTCAGGCAGCTAGATATGGGAATAAATCACCTGCTTTCTCGAAACTATAGAGCGAGATACAGCGGTGAAAATTCGCCAGATCGGAAACGGTTGAAGCAATGGAGTGGCCAAGTATCCGAATCCATAAAACAACAACCGTTCCGTTGACTTAAAGCAGGCATTTGCACGGTCGAAACCAATACGTAGAACGCCGTAGTTGATGAACATATGTCTTCACAACTTACGATTGTAAGTTAAGTGTGAAAACAGGATACTCTCAATAGTTGCGTAATCATCACCAGTAAGTTGTTATAAGAAACAGCAAAATGGTGACATAATCTGTACTTCCTCTCCGAAGTCACAGACGCCGATGAGAGATTGCCGGCGTTTGCACGGTCGAAACCAATACGTAGAACGCCGTAGCCCCTTAAAAGAAGGAATGCGCTATGAAGATAGGCAGAACTTCAGGCAGCTAGATATGGGAATAAATCACCTGCTTTCTCGAAACTGAAGAGCGAGATACAGCGGTGAAAATTCGCCAAATCGGAAACGGTTGAAGCAATGGAGTGGCCAAGTATCCGAATCCATAAAACAACAACCGTTTCGTTGACATCAAAGCAGGCATTTGCACGATCGAAACCAATACGTAGAACGCCGTAGTTGATGAACATATGTCGTAAGTTAAGTGTGAAAACAGGATACTCTCAATAGTTGCGTAATCGTCACCAGTAAGTTGTTATAAGAAACAGCAAAATGGTGACATAATCTGTACTTCCTCTCCGAAGTCACAGACGCCGATGAGAGATTGCCGGCGTTTGCACGGTCGAAACCAATACGTAAAACGCCGTAGCCCCTTAAAAGAAGGAATGCGCTATGAAGATAGGCAGAACTTCTGGCAGTTAGATATGGGAATAAATCACCTGCTTTCTCAAAACTGTAGAGCGAGACACAGCGGTGAAAATTCGCCAAAACGGAAACGGTTGAAGCAATTGAGTGGTCAAATATCCGAATCCATAAAAGAACAACAGTTCCGTTGTCACCAAAGTAGGCGTTTGCACGGTCGAAACCAATACGTAAAACGCCGTAAATGATGATCAGGTGTCTTCACAACTTACGATAGCAAGTTAAAAGTGAAGACGGGAAACGCTCAATAACTGCGTATACGTCACCAGTGAGTTGTTATAGGAAGCAGCCATATGGTGACATAATCCGTACTTCCAGTCCGGAAGTGACAGAAGCCGTTGAGAGATTGTCGGCCTAACTGGGTACTTAGACCGAAGGTGCAGCAACATTCACTACCTGTGTAGGATAGGTCTAAATATGATACCGTATGCCTCACAGATTAGAGATGGAAGTGAAGATCTGCATAACCGGAAGTCGAATGTGATGTAAGACCTGATGGTTGATAACATTCGACGTTACCGGATGTGGCCGAGCAACCGAAACAATAGGATACGACGAGGCCCTTTTACGTCCCCCCTCTTTCTTCCGTAACGAACAGGTACGGGGGAATACAAGGGCTGTGTATAGCTGAGTATAGGCGTGTAATTCTTTATCGTAGAATAAACAGCCCAATGGAACAGATATTTATTCTTTATCGTAGAATAAATAGCTCAGTGATACATCGTATGTCTGTATAATCGGAAGCTGAAGCCACGTAAGTTGAAACATGCGCCGTATATAACAGCAGATGTAGATGTGCAACCTTTACTTCACGTCTCGAAGTATGGAGAACGAAAGTAAACACCCGATGTACCGGAAGTCGAATGTGACACAACCGAAGAATGTAACAGGAGAAGTCACACGATGAGGTACATCGGACTACAGAAGCCACAGAAGGATATGATGTAGGCCTGTACACCGCATGACGAACAGGAAATGGAGAGTACGTCGGAGCAGTGTAGGAATCAGCCGGTCTGCTACATATCGATGACGTAACCGGAACACTATACATCGATGACGTAACTGGAGAACTAAACATCGATGGTTGAACCGGAACATCATACAACGATTACATAACAGAACATCACAAGTTGCAGCAAGCCTGTAGAAGGATGTAGTTGCCGAAGTCGGAACATACGCAAAAACAGAAGCGGAAGTTCCGATGTAAGACAATGATACCGGAAGGTAAGAAGATACCGAAAGCTATGATGTAAGAGGTTGCATGTAGATATCCGAGAAACTCGGAATAGACGTAGGCCGGAAATCATAACTGGATCCAGGCACACGTGGTTGTAGTACCGGTTGAGAAAGCTGCGGGGGTGCTGACAATGGTTGCGGCAGAGCCCTATATAATCTCGGCACATTCAATAATGAACGGTCAGATTCAGCAAAACCGGATACTGGTGTAATATTCACAGATGACTTGCACAGGAAGTGGTGATATTACAAATGCAGCAGACATCTCCGTAGTTTGTGTAGACGGCGATGAGCTGGGCTGAATTGTTGATAAATTCTCCGGAAGTGACAGGTCCTTGACAGGGGGGTAGTCACAATCTCCGAATTTATTATCGAAATTCCAGTTTGTTGAGGAAATTTAGTAGACACAGCAAACCGGAAACAGGAGTTATTATGATCGACGACCTTACGGAAGTGGTGCAATAACGGAAGAAATTGCCGGCACATCTTTCCTCAATTTCTTCGGCATTGTTGTAGAAATATCTTCTGCATGACGAGGCCAATCAAGGTGGAGTTCGATGCAGCCGCCGGGCGATAATCTGAAACTGGAAGTAGGGAACAACATAGGCGATCAAGGTCATCTCGTGTACAATCTTACCTGGATGATGAACGCCATATTGTACCCGTAACAAACTTCACATAATCAGAAAGTTGGAGGCCAGGGCATGAAATGTTTTATTTTTTCCACCTGTCTCATGGGACAGGTAATTTTTTTTTCCACCTGTCTCCTCTATTTTCTACCTGTACACAATAATTATATATATATATATATACGAATAGTGATGAAATTATTCTATATGTTCACGTCTTGTACTAACTTGTATTTGACTTGCTGTAACTGTTTCTAAATAAAATATTAACACAAAGAGAAGTTGTCATGTTGTAAATGATCTTATCCGGAGACGCTTCTATCGGCTCGTCTGTTGTACTTGAAATGCCCTCGCCAGCTTGTGATGCAGTCTCGTCTTCTTGACTGGGCTGTAAAGCATCACCCGCGTTTGTACGAGTTAGAAAACGCTCCATTTTGATCTATTGCATTCAAAACCAAAGACAATGGCGGACGTCTGACAGACGGTAGTAACCTATGCAGGCCTCGAAAATTGGTTCATTGACGTAAGCGAAAAATCGGTTACGGTAATTTTGTCTTGCGTAACCTATTGTTCGGTTACGATGTTAATTTTTACGTAACCAATTGGTTTCGCAAAATGGTTACGTAATTATAACAGTGCGACAACCAGTACCGTACAACTCAACTCGGGAGTGATATAAGACTGTGCACAGCACGTGGTCAGCGAATGAACAGACAAATGGGTTAACATACGGGAATGGGATTGCACACGTAAATCGCTTCCACCATTCATGATTGGCTATTGTGCCTCTGGCTGTATAATTCATTCACCATTTCCTTCTGATTCCATTAAAATTCCGATCGAAAAGTCTGATAAGTTGAACACGCCACCTGCAAATTTAGAGATGGCGGAAGTGACAACGAGTGTTAACCATGCCCCGCGCTCCGAGATAATTCCTCCACGAGGAGCTCCGCATGCCACCTCTGCTGCTAGCTCCGTGGCTAGCTCTGTGCAGAGCTTCCCACGGAGCAACAACCCCGGAGCGAGGAGGCTTGTAGGTACATGTACCGGTAACCCTTACATTCCAACTCGTTCAAGTTTGATAATGCTGTTTCCTGGCCGCTATTGGTTTATTACGCCTGCCCTGAACCGAGGATAGACAAAACAGTTTGTGCAAGCGGACAGACACACGCCTGCCACGTGGTACAAATTCGATACAGACAAGATCGAGTTTGCGACTTGGTTTCGCTTTTAAAACATGCTGAAAGACATGTCATGTGGTTAAAGTTTACACAGTGGACAGACAGAGAAGAGGTTGGGACTTTTGTTACCAGAACATATGTTCAAGAAGCGCATTTACGTAACCGATTTTTCGTTCTGGCCATTTCGGATTTGCGTAACCGACACGCGAACGATCGTTTCGTTCGCGCCAAATTTCGAGGCCTGCTATGGCAACGGTATGACCGCATTACTCGCGCATGCGTGTTTCATGGAAGTTGCTGTGGGCAGACACGATTGCACACTGAATTGTGTACGCCCGAGCCTTTTAAGCATGCGCAGTCAGGGCCTGATCCAGGCCGTTTTTGAACCCGTTATAACGGGTTTGGGCGCCATTCCCTCTGAACAGGCTGAAACCTATATTAACTCATTCGGTACCGTAAGCGCCATTTGGCGTCGCAGATTTGGGCCTCCTCAACCCCATGACGCCATATGGCGTAAATCATAACTGTCGTGGGAAAATAGAATTTTCATATCTAAGCATTGTCAAATGTAATTAAAGGCCTATATGTTTACCAAGCTTATTTTCTCACGTAACAATTTCTGAAATTTGGATTTGACTAACAGAGAAATTATTTCAAGATCGTTGTTTGAAAACGCAGATAAAAAATAAAATCACGAAAATTTTCAAAATGAAGTCGGCCGTATACACCACCGTTGGAATTCTTATTTTCCTGGTCTGTTCAGGAGGAAATATCACGTAAACCATACATATATCGAAAGATAAGATCGCTATCTATCCGATTATATATAAAGCATTTTCGTATTGAATGAAAAATATAACGAAATAAAACTATAATCCGAGAAGAGATCTGTGAGAACATCGCGCCGTTTCGGCAGACATTTGCAAATGTTCAAATACCTGGAAGAATCATACGATTCCTTGAGAAATCTGACGAATTCACGAGATATTTTCTGTCAAATTTTCTGTCAAGGTACAGGTATATATCCATTGTTGAGAATTCCTACGATCGTATACGTTTGGTAAATTTATTTCCCAAATATTTCGCTACTGTCCGACACCAACTTGTCAGAATTTCCCTCCATCTTTTCTGTTTCGAATCCCCAAACAAACCCGCGATGAATGAGGCAACCCGATTGGCTGGCCTTACGCTCTTATCCAATCCACTTGCCCAAAACAGCGGGCTTATCAGAAAGATCGTTTCGTGACATAGATTCGTGAACACTGTTTTCAATCCAATCAAATCTTTCGTTTCACTGGCCATCCGATGGTGATTCTACTACGAGAAGAAAGATGAATGAACGGGCTTTACAATGATACGTCATTCATTGAAATCGGTTCAGGGAAACGGAGCACGGACGCGATTGAATCAGACGAGAAAAAAACACTTCTGCTTCATTATTTTGCGTGTAATATAATCACTATCAACGGAATTTCTACCAGATAAAAACGTTAATTTATAAGTTATATGTGGATGAAATAAATTGAGGAAATTATCATCTTTATCCTGGGAATGGATACTACAATCAGCTATAATTTTTTCCAGCCAGAGATTACGTACATCTGAAACCAGATCATGACAATTTCGATGTTATTTTTGTTGAAGCATTTTTTTCAAACAGATAAAAACATGTTTTCATGAAATTTGCATGCATAATTTCATGTATATAATTATAAAAATAACACAAACACAATTTCTGATGCTTGTGTATTTCATGGAGATATAAAGTTTCAAATTTTATTCACTTTCATAAACAAAATATTTTTGAAATGAACTTTTGGTCGACAGCTTCTGTGATGGACATTTGTGCACTGCACACATTGAGGCTCAGCTGTGGAGCTACTGGAACTGAGGCCAGAAATGACGCTCGGTACTGAATGAGTTAATGCAATTACTATTGCCAAATATTAAGTTATCAGGCTGTATTTAGACCATTCAATACTCCCACAGCTTCCATGGGCTTCGACAGTCCCACATCGCGGCCTATTTCACTGTAACTTATCACACTCTGCGCCAGGTAAGGGTGCCCAAACTAAAAGTCTAGATCAGGCCCTGGCAGTTGCGAAAACTGTTCAGAATCGGGGACACCCGTGCACGTTCAATCAAATTGGCCCTTTTCGTGGCGGACATTGACAAACGATGGCGAAAGTACGCGGACAATATTTCTGTTTTATTGACCGAATCTCTACCTGTCGCATGCGACAGTCATTTATTTTTTTTACCTGTCGCACATAAATACTACCTGTCATCGACAGGTGGACACCCGAACATTTCGCGCCCTGGAGGCGGAATATTTATTACAACAATAAAGTGATACGGGGTGTCATATAAACATCAAATTACGTTTAAAAGACATAAGAAAAGAAGGCTCTCCGTTACTCTAAAGACGAGACGGAGATCAATACAATTTCTTGGCCCCGCCAGACGGAAGACAGAAATACACTAGCACATGAACGGACAAGATATTTCCCTTTGTCAGAAATACGTTGACGGGACAAAGCTGCACTCGTACAAACTGGTCAAACCAGTTTCTCCCGAGACAACGGACCAGCTTAAGCGGGTTCGTCGGCCGGCTTCATAAGCCACATATAACGCAGACAATAGAAGCCATTTTATTTGATTCAGAGACGATTTGAATACTTCCCGACGGGTGAGATTTCCAGGCCCGGTAGGTAATCACAGAATCACAGTAAACTCCAAGGTATTAATCCCAGGTAGAATCCGAGGTAATATCCAAGGTAAATTCCGAGGTAATGCCAGGGATTCATACAAGTCAAAAATTTTACCACCGAAAACACAATATTACTCAAAATTGAGTTTTCACAATGGTGAAATTGAGTTTTCAAATTTTTTTACCGCCGATTCAAAGATTGCAATTGAGTTTTCAATTTTTTTTACCACCGATTCACCTATTGGTATTCAGTTCTCAAATATTTCAACCACCACCATGCACAGGATGTTGTTGGTGTGTTTTAATATGATCCAGCCCTCGTAATTAGCGACGGCATTCAACCAAAGCCGTCGTAATTGCCGACATATCTCTATTTTTGGTCGGCAATATTTTTGCCGTCGCATGTTGTTGTTGTTCTAGTTTTGATGAACCTTGAACCGTCGAGCATATATTCTCCGTCATTGGGATGTTTCCTAAAGACGATTTCGCTAGGAGACTTCGAGAGATTTCACGAGATCATTATATTGAATCCCTTATACGCGGATGTTTTTGGCAAATGTATCCACAACCTAATGTTCCAAGCGGTAATCTCGCAGCCGACCCGAATGCGTGAAGAATATCACTACACGGCGTGCTTTCCATAAAATGGCTGACAGTTACACCGTGATTATCATAGTTAAAGTTACACTGTTTTTATTCGCAATGGCGAAGGTGACAACAGTTCAAAAGTGGGGACTTCCCAGCATAAAAGCAGAAGTAGCAGTGTAACTGTGACAAAAATTTACTGTTCTACTTGTCGAGATTTCTACTCGGGCAATAATCGTCCGAACCAACATGGTTGTACATCAAATTTGACCGACAAATGGATTGTTGGCACTGATGTTATAAAAAAGTGTAACGCCGCCGATCACGTAAGCAAATCATCTGCCCACAAAACATCTGTTGCTGCTAGTGCTGGACAGGGCGAGCCTCGTCAAACTACACTAAATAATGTTTTAAAATGTTCATTCTTTAAGTAAATATAATAAAACAAGACATGTCAAACATGAATAACTTTGAATGTTTATTTTTTTCTGTATATACAATAAATGGACAATGACTGCTGTTCAGTGGACACCATAGGCATGTGTTCAATGGCCAACTGGAACTTGTATTAACACCACTCGCACAGGTAACTGTTCAACTGCATCAAGAAGAATTAAATTTAATCACAAATTTTCAGCCGTGTGATATGAGCAAATGTTGATTTAGAAAAATGCCGTGAAAAATGCTGTGGTAAATGCCGTCGTCGGCTAGGTTAGGTCAGCTACTTTTTTGCCGTGGCAGGGCTGTGATCAATATATTATACTATGAGCAGGGGTTATTTTTGACAAAACATTTTCATCTACCCAATATCCAAAATCAATAAAACTCATTGTTCAAAACAGCAAAGGATCGAACCAGGAAATATGCCCTCTTGTCTGCAGCTAACTGCACCAAACACAGCCTCTGCAGATTGTTACTAAATTAAAGTTTAAAAATAAAGTTTTTACATGAGACAGATCTGCCAAGTTCTAAAGTCTAAATTTTCTGAAAACTACCGAATATTTTGGATGGTCACATTCACTCAATGTTAAATCTTTTAACCCTTTCGTACTTATACCGGCCAAAACCGGCCGGCATCATATATACCCATAACGGCCGAAACCGGCTGCAATTCACCACCACGCAAAAAAATTGCCGCACAGTAAAATGTTCGTCAAGTGAGAGGTCGTCGGTAGTCCACATCGTTGGACAAGGAAATAGTCGACAATATACGTTCAAATTTTATTGTAAATCATGCAATAAACGTATAACAAGTTTATTTTATTGAAGACGTACCTTCCTTGTGGTGAAAATTGAGAAAATCGGCGAAGAATTTGCCGTTTTTTGACCATTTTCAACGCTATCGAAATCCCATTTCCCGCGGTAGAATGTTAGAGATATTGGTTTCATTTTAAAGGTCATTTCCGGGTCTTTCGACCTGTGACGAGTGATTTGATTGGATAGGATTGAATAACGAAGGATTTGATTGGATCGAGATGTGATCATTCTTTGATAGCGTGACCAAATTGACCTCGACCGGGCTCTGTTAGTATCGCGAAGCCGATTAGTTGAGACGTGTGAGACAATGGCAGCGATTGGCCGGCCGCCTGTCTGCGTGTCTGTCTTCAGTGCCGGTTGAATTTCTCGCCAAAGAAAATGGCTTCGTTGAAACTTTAGCGAGCCGACTATTGGATTTACAATGGAAATAAAGGGTTTCTCGGATTTATATGTCGGATTAAAACCCACACGGACGATGCACTGGTATTTTAGCACGATCGTCCGGTTGAATTGGGCGAATCGTGAAGAGATTTTTTATGGAAACTATCATTTGGCTGGGACATACACTCACGGTAATGTTGTCGAAATCAGAGATTTTTTTTTTGTTTATTTTATTTTCTCGCCTGGTCTGGTTTTATTTTAGACACAAATGGGCAGATATTTTGAAGGACAGATTAATTAAAGTATAGGCTTTCTGAAAATATATATATTTAGCGGGGTTTCAATCAAGCTACATGCAAATATATTGCTTCAAAAAAAGACTGTCTATAACAAAATCCTCTCGCATGCATTTATCCGAACATACAAGGCTGACAAACGAGACTATCAGCAAGTAGCAAAGAGTTAAGGAAATTTCTTGAGTGCTATTTATGTCCTGTTAAGTTTTCCAAAATTCAGTTCGGGAGGTCACCTCGTATTTAAAGTATGGTTTTCCATTACTCTTCCAACTATGAAAATTTATTGTTCATAATCAACGAGGAGTCAACATTATGGAGCAGACGAAGATAAAATATGCAGCCTGGTCTCATCGCAGCGTCAGTCGCACTGACATCTCACGAGTGAAGTTGTAGACCAGTCAATGTACTTTACAAAAATACAACCCGATCATGATTGCAGGTCTTGGCTTGTGCAAGTCATGTGAAATTTAGACGTTTAGTCTTGATGTATTTTCAATCTTTGACATCGCTGGACATTTCACTTTTTACTTCGTGTTTGATGGATACTGAATGAACCGAACGTCGGCATCACGGTCCAGATTTAGCCGGGAAATATGGTCGACTGACTGCAGGCACGTGGCTCTGCAAAGCGCAAGACTGTCGGCTGTCATCCCTATTGCGGTAATGGAAACTTCCACTGACCTTCCCGATGAATCGAATTGGAAGAGTTCACTTTCAAAATAGGGAAGTAAGGCACAAAAGTTTTCAACAGGCATATCGCTTTTCAACAACAACAAAGCGAGAGCAGATTTTTCTCTCGTTTCGTAGACTATATTTTCTTTGTATTTCATTTCTGAAACTTGCAACTCTGGCGGACAAATTGACGACCTACGCGATTTAAAGATGACAACAAGAACTACACAGGGTCTGTTTGAAGTTGAAGAGAAAAAAAACTTTTCCGGCGACAGATGAGCGATAAAAACTTTGGGCGGCAGTCCCTGTTGTCAAACTTTAGTGATAGTCTGGAAACCCTCGGTAGTACGAATGCAGGCTGCCACACAATAAACGTTGGAGGGTTCCGGAAATAATGTATGCAAGCAATTGTGTTTGCCGCTACGCGGCGATGTGATCAGCATACTTGAAGGCATTAAAGGTCAACCCAAACGCTCTGAGGTCATAAATATAAAAAAATAGTCCTTTCGATTCTGAAAATAATGATATTTTTTTCATAATTTTGTGCAGTCTGGTTGGCGAGATATTGCCGTTTGAAAGGTGAAAATCGCTCTCCTGTCAATTCCAGCTGTGACGTCACGGAGGGAAGCCGTCTTGTATTCTCTATGTTAAAGCCGTATACCAGTCGTATGTAGCTGCTGATTTCTGGAGATTTTCGGAGTATCGGGGCATCATTTTTTAAATATGCCGCGACGTTGTGTAGTGGGAGGTTGCAGTTTCAGGGCTCGAAATTGCCAATGCACACATGCACGAATGCATGTGAATATTCGTCAGTGCATGTGCTTTTTCAACAACAGGTGCACCGTGTGCATGTAGCTTTATTCAACAGTTAATTATGTAAAATTAATGTAAAGAGTAAAGTGATGCCCTACCAAAGAGCGATCCATAAAATTTGAGCCAAACTTCATAGTATACCGCTGATTGAACTTTCACTTGGCCGACATGTTTTTTTACAACAGAATTGCGAAAATGTGACTGCAGGAGGGTTGAGGAATAATACCCCGGACAAAGCGTTATTCAATGCAGGGGAGACTACTTCGTCGTCATTGTCTGGCATGGTTCCTATGGTGGTCATCTACTTAGTTACTGCCCCTGCTTTCAATTTCAATTTACCCGGGAAATAATTTACGTCCACTTCCATCTTCATGCGTGATATTAATATTAGGAGCAATATCAGTCGGCCGTGTATTTGTCACCTCGTGTCAACAAAACTCAAAATGAAACGAAACAATCAAACAAATATTCAAACGTTTTTCAGCGCTGGGACAAAGCGCCCCAGATCTGTCAGTGAACGAGTGGAACCACCTGCTGTCTTGGAGGAAGTTGATAGCGTGACGGTCGCTGAGGCTCCAGCAACTGTCAGAGACAAAAATAATCCTTTAGACACGTCACATACACAACACCAGGAACAACAACAACCATCGCAGCAGAATGCGCCAAAGCCTGCAAAACTTTACAGATTCCAGGACTCGTGGAAAAACAATACAAGTAGATTCTGGTTAAAACATGACAAGGACACTAATAAAATGTTCTGTCAAGTCTGTCTGGAGTTTGATAATGCGACATAAAATCTATAGTTGTTCAATTTCCGGAGTTGTTCAGTTGTTGTGCATGTAAATTATTTGGTGTGCATGTGCTTACATAATTAAGGTGCACAGTGTGCATGCGTTTTTTTTTTCCTAATTCGAGCCCTGAGTTTTACTACAGATGACGGTGTTAGTATTGATTTGTGGCCCAAAGACGAGAAAATCGCTGCAAATTGGACGAAATTTGTACGCAACACGAGAGTGTGGATAGAGGGCCCGAGCCAGTACTCGTATAATTTGCTCGGCACATTTTGACAGAAAGACATCATTCGAGGACATCTACAGCGTAGCAGTTGAGTTCGGGTACAAACCAAAACTAAAGAGAACAGCTATTCCAACTATCAAACGTAAGAACAATCAGAATGTGACGGCAAAGAAATCGGACAAGGAGAATCTATCACGGACATCGGCTGAACGAACCTAGCCTGCAAGCGAGGCTGTACATGCCCTGCTCGCTCTCGCGTGGCATTTGTTGCTTGAGCACCTACAGGTTAGACTGGATGAGTCTCTATTTCATATATACACGTTTAACCATTTGTTCCAATGTGTCTTAATGTCTGTATTTGTATGTTCAATTTTATTCATTCTATGTATGCGTTTTTAGCCAAATGTTGGCACAAACTTCACGCAAATAAATTATCTAAATTATATACTATTTAATAATAATAATAAAATGATCTTTCATAAATATATATACGTTTGATAAGTAAATAAATAAAAAACACCAATTGGAGTGAACGGCTGTAGATACAGAAGTGATAATTATACTTTCATAATCCCTTGACATTTGAGATTGTGGGAATATCATTCGATTTCTATTTAATTGAGGTAATTTGTCGAAAATTGAGCAAATGTGAATGCCGATCCACTCACCACGGCTTACTTTTCGCCATGAATGACCAAAGTTTTTTTATCAAACTATATAATTCTGAAATTGGTATTTCATGGGGATTATGGGAAAACAAACAAAATTCAAGTCGGACGTATATCAGTAGAGTTATCAACAGTTTACTGTCCATACTGCCGAATCCCGGAGTTTATCCCTTCGAAAAGGCTGCCTCGGTCAGTAACAACAATAACAACACAGATGTGCTCGTTCGTTACATCACAGAATCGTTCTACATTCAATACAGTTTGAAATATATGGACATTTAGTCTTATAGATGACGATAATAAGGTTTCCAGTCAAGTTGCATACCAATCTGTATTCAACAAACGACCTCTCCGAATCCTGTCGTCGTCGAGTTCCACGTTGTCAGAGTGGTTGTCACTGTCAGAATCGGAGCCGTACGGCTCAAATTGATAGGGCTGAATTCCGCCGTTGGTCTGCAAACAACTGTTAATTTGCCCGTCATCATCCTCCTCTATGTCTATTTCATCTTCTTGGCGAAAAATATTTCCATCTAAGCAGCTGATATCGCTCGAATCGACATCTGAACCGGAGCTCTGACTGCACTCGCTTTCCATGTTATCCGCTGTTTTTTCTCAGGCAACTTCCCTGCGTGACGTCATCAACCCAGCTGTGAAAGTGTGGAAAAGCCCACTTTGCTCCCATATTACGTGTGTTTCTGATCAGATTAGAATTTTTTCAATATTTTTTTCATACAAAGTGAAGTATGAACTATGATTTTTAAGGATTTTTAGACCAAAAAAAATTCCGTTTGGGTTGACCTTTAACAACAACACCACCACCACACGTGGTGGCACGCTCCCGGCGCCTGTTAGTGTCGTTTTCACGGTAAGATCGTCATTCGATTGAGTTTATTTCGTAATTTGGGGCTGTCAAATTAACTTTTACCATTTCTGGCGAATTGAGTTTTCCACGAAAAATTGAGTATTTGTCCAGTAAAACGAAAGCAATTGAGTTTCTTGCCATACGAATTGAGTTTTCAAATTTTTTTTACCACCGGTATTCGGTGGTAAAAAGCGACTTGTATGAATCCCTGAATGCGTGGTAAACTCAAAAGTAGATCCAATATTTTTCAGACGAATTTGAGAACACGTGTTTCCACTACGACTTGTAGAGGAAAGAAAGAAGTGACGTGGTCGGACAGATTGGATTCTGGGTACTCGCGCATGGGCACTGGGGAGCACAGGGACTATTTTGTTTCTGTGGTAATGTGTTACAGTAAGGCAATCGCGTAAGAACACGATAGCAATAAGGTATGTGAAGGTAAGTTTTACAGCGCAAGAAATACAACCTGTACTCATCACTGGGACAAGGTAATAAAGAAGAACCAGAGTCCAATTTAGTTTGGACACTTCAGACTCGGTCACGTTATTTTGGAGGATTTAAATTATAAGCCAACTATTCGTGTATATGTACAAATGTATCACAATAAATACAAGGTCAGAGCTGAGCGAAAAAGCATGAATAATCCTGAAAATATAGGAATAATAGGGCAAAATGGGTCAAATTTGAGAAAATATAGGGGCAAATAGGGGCGAGCAGAAAATATAGGGAACAAGAGCCCAAGGGGCTTCAATATACGCCCGTATATCTGGAATTACAATGGTCCAAATTGCAAGGTTGTTTATTAGCCTTGATTCCAATTGGTAGCTAGCAATCCAGCAGTCTATGATTTTGTGCTTCTGAGAATGTAACATTTTTCACGTCTTATACTGAATGATAAATTAAAATGGGCTTAACTCTTAGTACATGTATAGTAACTAGCTGACCTGAAAACAAGAGCCGAGAGCTCACATATCCCACACTGAAATCGACAATAGTCAAACAAGAAAATAGTAGTTTTCCTGCAAATGGATTCCTTACGGGCGAGAGAATTTTTCATGAAGGAAGAAGAAAGTGATGAAGTAAACCTTTGTACTTGAGTTAAAAAACAGGTATGAAGTTCATAAAATTAGTAAATGTATGTTTTTTATTTCGCAACTGTTTAACTAGATGTAGCGGTTTCAGACATGGGAGAGAACTCCACAGAACAAATGCCTGATATACATGTAGGGGAAAGAACTCTGAATATTCCAACCTAACACATATTGTCAGCAAAATTTCATTTAGTTTTGGGGGACTGTGACCTTGACCTTTGACAAATTGATCTCAAAATGTATGGCTCCTCTTTGCCATGGGAGTATGGTATACTCAAAGTTTGGTATCAATCCATACCTTGAAACTAGAGATATCGCATGGACAACAAATGTTAATGGATGAATGGACAGAACGCAACATCGCATTACATGATCATTGTATCAATGGACACAAAAAATCATGATTTTTATAAATTTCATGATTTTGGGGATCACTGTGTCCTTGACGTTCGACCTTGACCTAAATTTTGGTACGTAACACGTCCCCCTAACAGGGGTCGAAATATTCAAAATAATTTACCTGTCGCACGAGACAGGTGACCAACAAGCTTACCTGTCACTTTCAAGAATGACCTGAACATGCGATCGCTGAAATAGTCAAGCTTGTGATTCAAGATTAATGTCAAAACTACATGTTGCCAGCTACCAGTAAATTAATGACACCTTGTTCCCATGCACTAATTGGCATCTGTTTTGAATGAATTTTGTAAAAGGCAGGGCATGAAATGTTTTTTTCAGTCCACCTGTCACATGTGACAGGTAAGGTTTTTTTCTACCTGTCCCACCCAAAACTTACTTGTACACAATTTTGTCAAAATTTCTATATGCTGATCGAATTATGTTTAAACGATGAACGCACCGGGATGTTTTGATGAGAAAACTATCTATTGTAGTCCTGAGGATTTTATTTTTAATACCCACTCACCAAATTTCTGATTTCTTGAGTTTTAAAATGTTTTTATTACCTCATGTAGTAAGAACACAGAATGACAAATAATTCATTAATTAGTTTTGATAATTGCTAGGCAAATGATAAATAATTACTCTCCCTGGTCAAATGATAAATAGTTAAACCTATTGCCAAAAAAAAAAAAACCCGCACAATCTAGCTTTCCCCAGTAGCCTACCATTCATTTTCATTTCTAATTTGTTTTTTGAAATGTCACTATGAGGCACGATGACGGAAGCACAGATATGTATAAAGTTATTAGCATTTTATGTTCATGGAATATACCAGTGAACGTACGGTGATTGAGAAGCACAACACAACCAACCTCATGTCTGGTTTGTGTCGCCCCTGTCAGGCTATACATTCTCTAGATCAGCTTCACGTTTGTAATGTTTAAAAAAAAAACTTAATGATATGGTAACATTGGAATGGAATTTGTTTCAGTAAACTTGAGCACATTTTCCTAAGTCAGCTTTCCTGCCGCAATGCGTACAGTTTGACAGACATCCGTCGATAACCTTCTTTTACTCGTTTGTCTGACATCTGAGCGTGGGTTCCCGATCTGTTCACTGTGACCTTTGATCTGAAGAATATCCGTGACTTGAAATATACCTCGGCGACTGCCGATCTCCAATGGTCTCTCCAACAGTGTAAGCAAATCTGGAGCGTTGAGGTCTGATCGAACGTCGACGCTTGCCGAAGCATAACGAGGCTAAATTTATTTTTAGCTCTAAAGCATGGCATGCTCTCAGCAGGAGTTGAGACATCGTTTAACAACAACAACAAGAAGTTTTTCTTGCTTCGGGCGTTAGTAAAGATCAATGCCTATGAATCCCTGCAATGTTCACCTGTCGCATGCGACAGTCATTTATTTTTTTTACCTGTCGCACATAAATACTACCTGTCATCGACAGGTGGACACCCGAACATTTCGCGCCCTGAAAGGTATATTTTGAACAAGAAATAATTATTGGCTACCTGTCACTGGAGACAGGTACTTTATTTCTCTACCTGTCTCTTTCAAAAATTACCTGTCAGGGCATGAAATGTTTTTTTCAGTCCACCTGTCACATGTGACAGGTAAGGTTTTTTTCTACCTGTCCCACCCAAAACTTACTTGTACACAATTTTGTCAAAATTTCTATATGCTGATCGAATTATGTTTAAACGATGAACGCACCGGGATGTTTTGATGAGAAAACTATCTATTGTAGTCCTGAGGATTTTATTTTTAATGCCCACTCACCAAATTTCTGATTTCTTGAGTTTTAAAATGTTTTATTACCTCATGTAGTAAGAACACAGAATGACAAATAATTCATTAATTAGTTTTGATAAAAATTTTGCTAGGCAAATGATAAATAATTACTCTCCCTGGTCAAATGATAAATAGTTAAACCTATTACCAAAAAAAAAAAAAAAAAACCCGCACAATCTAGCTTTCCCCAGTAGCCTACCATTCATTTTCATTTCTAATTTGTTTTTTGAAATGTCACTATGAGGCACGATGACGGAAGCACAGATATGTATAAAGTTATTAGCATTTTATGTTCATGGAATATACCAGTGAACGTACGGTGATTGAGAAGCACAACACAACCAACCTCCTGTCTGGTTAGTGTCGCCCCTGTCAGGCTATACATTCTCTAGATCAGCTTCACGTTTGTAATGTTTAAAAAAAAACTTAATGATATGGAAACATTGGAATTCTTTAGCAGTAGACCGAATGGAATTTGTTTCAGTAAACTTGAGCACATTTTCCTAAGTCAGCTTCCTGCCGCAATACGTACAGTTTGACAGACATCCGTCGATAACCTTCTTTTACTCGTTTGTCTGACATCTGAGCGTGGGTTCCCGATCTGTTCACTGTGACCTTTGATCTGAAGAATATCCGTGACTTGAAATATACCTCGGCGACTGCCGATCTCCAATGGTCTCTCCAACAGTGTAAGCAAATCTGGAGCGTTGAGGCCTGATCGAACGTCGACGCTTGCCGAAGCATAACGAGGCTAAATTTATTTTTAGCTCTAAAGCATGGCATGCTCTCAGCAGAAGTTGAGACATCGTTTAACAACAACAAGAAGTTTTTCTTGCTTCGGGCGTTAGTAAAGATCAACGCCTATGAATCCCTGCAATGTTTCACCTGTCGCATGCGACAGTCATTTATTTTTTTTACCTGTCGCACATAAATACTACCTGTCATCGACAGGTGGACACCCGAACATTTCGCGCCCTGCCTGTCAGGGACAGGTAGACAGATGTAAATTTCGACCCCTGCCCTAATGTATCTACTGACACACAAAAAATTATTTTTAAGATTTCTTGATTCTGGGGTCACATTGACCTTGACTATTGACCTTGACCTAAATTCTGGTACATGACAAACCATCTCCCCGTAATTCCTCAATGGACACAATTCACAATTTCACAATTTTGGGGTCACAGTGACCTTGACCTACATTTTGGTATGTGACACATTGTGTCCTCCTAATTTATCTACTGACACAAAAAAAATGTTATTTTTATTAATTTCCTGATTTTGGAGTCAAAAGTGACCTTTTTTTTGGTATGCAGCACTTCATTTCCCCCTGTTGAATCCACGGACAAATTTTTTTTGCCATTTTTAATGCTTTCCTAATTTTTCAGTCACACTGACCTTTGACCTTGATTCTGGGGTCACAGTGACCTTGACTATTGACCTGGATCTAAATTTTGGTACATGACAAAACCGCTCCCCGTAATTTCTCAATGGAATAAAAAACCATGATTTTTTATAAATTTCACAATTTTGGTGTCACAGTGACCTTGACCTTTGACCAGGCCTCGAAATTTGGCGCAAACGAAACGATTGTTCGCGTGTCGGTTACGCAAATCTGAAATGGGCAGAACGAAAATGCACTTCTTGGACATATGTTCTGGTAACAGAAGTCCCAACCTCTTCTCTGTCCACTGTGCAAACTTTAACCACATGACGTGTGTCTTTCAGCATGTTTTAAAAGCGAAACTAAGTCGCAAACTCGGCCCTGTCTGTATTGAATTTGTAGACAACCACGTGGCAGGCGTCTGTCAGCTTGCGCAGACTGTTTTGTCTATCCTGGGTTCAGGGCCGGCATACTATTATGTAATAAACCAATAGCGGCTAGGAAACAGCTTTATCAAACTTGAACGAGTTGGAAGGGTTACCCGCAAGCCTCCTCACTCCAAGGTTGTTGCTCCGGGAGGCGCTCTTCAGAGAGCTAGCAGCAGAGGTGGCATGTGGAGCTCCTCGTGGAGGAATTATCTCGGAGCGCGGAGCTTGCGCTTAACACTCGTCACTTCCACCATCTCTAAATTTGCAGGCGGCGTGTTCATCTTCTCTTTTCAATCAGGATTTTAACTGTTACGCTGCGGCGAGCCGTTCAAACGGCTCTCGTCTTTCTATACGAAAAATGCGACGAGCCGTAATACTGGCTTGCCTTTGCTTCTGTCAATGCGAGTACAGCGAGGTACCATTCTGGAATCGCTTTTTCAAATTTACCAAGCATGAAACTCGATAAAAACCATACATATATTGTTAGCTAAGCCTGATTTGATTTCTTGGATGTAAACTTGATATTCTGTCTCAGAATAACGAAGTCGGGAGGAAGAAATAAAAATGAAAAATAAAAAAACACCAACGGAGATTTCCATAAAACGTTGTCGAGAAGCCGCCCAGAAAATATAAAATACTCACAGAAAATCCCTTCAAAATATATGATTCTTTGGTATAGTTGAAGTATAGAAGCTCAGTTTATATTTCCAAAGTGCGGGTTTCGATGAAATCCGCTAAACAAACTTTATTTTCAAATTTCTGTCGAGCTTCTACGCTACGTAATTTCGTCGCGAT
Source organism: Hanleya hanleyi (assembly GCA_036873755.1). Taxonomy (NCBI): domain Eukaryota; kingdom Metazoa; phylum Mollusca; class Polyplacophora; order Lepidopleurida; family Hanleyidae; genus Hanleya; species Hanleya hanleyi. The sequence goes on from JAVTVY010027087.1 coordinate 93,158, forward strand.
GAAATAAAAATGGCGTTTCCCTCAGATCAGCTTGACCCAGTTGAAGGGCTCTGGCCAATCAGAGTTCGAATTTGGCACCTGTCCGTCAGTCCGAGACTGGTAAAAAATCAAACGGACTGGTGTGAGTGACTGAACAACAAGTCCGTCGGACTGGTAACAAAAAAACTCTCAGTTCATTGTGTAAACTATTTCTCTGAATATCTCCGCACAATTTGTAAAAGATATGTCTGTTTTCGGTTACCCGACCGAATCTAAAATAAATCCTGCGAGTCTAAAAAAAAATTCAGCAAATTCCAACGAAATCACGACCACGGTCGCGTTTTGCGACAACAACAACAACCGTAAAGCGGCCCGAACAGTGTCAGCATACCGTAAAGTGTGATTGTAATGCAGCGCATGGCAATGCATGGCGGCAGGTTGACGATCTTTTCAGCAAATAAAGCACCCACTTCCAGGTCGAGAATTGAGAAATCAGCAACATGATTAAGCTTCAGTCGACCTGATCATGTTTACCAGGACAATTTTAAACATATTCTTCATCAACGTCGAAAGAAATCTACTAATTTCTTGGCTTCAAATGGCATTTGTTGAAGCAGTGTTTCGCGACGACACGTGCAGTCAAGGTCGCCGTCAAAGTCTAGCCGACGGGGTTTGTCGTATGTTATTATCTTCACACGCGCTCAAGAAATTCAAGAAATGCGCAATTATTAATTTCTTATTTAGTAGCAACCATGACAGAGAACAAAATGATGACAAATGTTCTCAGATCATCTTTTATTTAATATTAACGGACTAGTAAAAATATTTGCGGACTGGTTACATTTTTGGCTCACCAGTCCGGCGGACTGGTTCAAATTTTTCTTAAATTCGAACACTGCCAATGAGCGCTTCGATGTAGGTCACGTTACCACGCTTGTCCAATCAAGGTAACCGATATAGGATCGGCTTGTTACCGTTACTAGAGAAACGGGAAAACACCCCTTGCCGTTTTCGATGTTATCGTCTGTTTGATTGGCCATCGGTCGAAATCACGCCTTCAATCAGAAACTACAAGGAATTCCCTTTCCAATGAGACGTCATACGCCCGAAATGGCGGACGAAAAGTCGGAAAAGACCAGGGAGAAAGGTAGCTGAAAAACCAAGATTTTCCGCTGTAATTCCTCATAATTCGCCATTTTCGACCGCAATTCTACCAAAATACTGTAGTCTCTTCAAATAAATTTTATTTACGCTGACATCGTCGACTTTGCTATAAAATGCGGTCGAATAGCATTGACTAAACAAGTTGGGATACATTGATATGTTAGGCCAGTCACCAGCAAACGAAATTAAATAATATTTTTGTTCATGAAATCCGGATTTTAAAAAAAAAGTCAGCATTCCTCCTCGTACATCATACAAAAGAACTTAGCAGCATAACAGTTAATGGAATCACAAGGAAATGGCGAATGAATTATACAGCTAGAGTCACAATAGCCAACAGGGTACCGTATGAAATAGACAAACAAATTCTAGTTGCCCATCGGCAAGCACGAGCAACCAACACATCCAAATGCATTGCAGTTTGGACAGAATTTGGTTGCCCAAAGGAAATTTAGGTTGCCCCGGGCAACCGGGCAAAGGGCTATTTCGCACCCTGGCCAACCATGAATGGTGGAAGCGATTTACGTGTGCAATCCCATTCCCGTATGTTAACTCATTTGTCTGTTCAGTCGCGGCCCACGTGCTGTGGACAGTCTTTTTTTCACTCGTTGACGGTACACTGTTGTAATTACGTAACCGTTTTGCGAAACCAATTGGTTACGTGAAAATTAACATCGTAACCGAACAATAGGTTATGCAAGCCAAATTTACCGTAACCAAGTTTTTGGTTACGTCAATGAACCAATTTTCGAGGCCTTTCCTGATTTTGGGGTCACAGTGACCTTTGACCTTCGACCTCAGGGGTTATTTTAGACACTTTTCCTTTATATAACTCAATTTCAAAAAGATGAAAAACTCAATTTTTCGGCGCATCAACAACAAAACTCAATTTTTTCGGGTTTTTCATCGCATGCAGTCTGGAAACTCAATTTTTTTATCTTTTTAGTAGGACACTTACAATGAATAAATTACAATTTTTCATCGTGAATGAACATGTCAGTAATGTTATGAAGCTCATCAAGCAAAGTTGTGTGTCATACATAGCTGCATACAAGTTTGTTTGCTAAGTATACAGTGAGAATAATGTCTGTTTTGTTCGTTTCTTGTTTCTGGGGAAACGTCTTTCAACGTCACACGCATCCAAGTGAAATGTTGACCGAGAGAGAAAATGCTTGCCCATTGTCTTGGTTCCGAACTTAACCGAAAAACCCGGAGATTGACGGACAGCATGTCTCGGAGACCAGACTCATAAGCCACAGCAGTATGACAGCAGTGGTTCCCGAGTGGACTAAAAAGAGGGGACGTAACTTTGAAATATCAAAATGGCGGACTAGTTCGATCGTCGAAAACGCGCCGAACAATTTGCTTTGAAATGAGAAACGTTCAGGACAATGTCTTTATCGGACCTATACGACTGAAATGAGAACAGTTCAAGACCAGACGTCCTTATCGGAGCTATACGATTGAATAATAAAGGTACACAAGTTATCTGTCTGCACATCAGTTACAAATCCTGAGTGCTTATCTCGACTCGAGTGGCGTGGCTGGTCACACGTTTTTTTTTTCTTTCTCGCGGGGGTTTTGGAGGAGGGGGTCGGAATAACAGACGACGAAACTCAGTTTAGATTTCTCAGAAACTCAATTTATTTCGTAGAAACTCAATTTTTCGCGCGCCTTCGGCGCGTAAATTCTCAAAATTTTAGAAAACTCAATTTTCGGCAATAAAACTCAATTTGTAATTGTTTTTCATCGTGGTTACCACGATGAAAAGTGTCTAGAAAAACCCCTGCGTTGGGCACACCGGTTCTCGTCAGATCACCGAAGTTAAGCAGCGTTGAGCTCGGTCAATACTTGGATGGGTGATCGGGTGCTGTACTGACTGGGCTGATCAGTGTCCAGAATAATAGGAACTGTAGACACTCAGAATTGAAATCGGGGTATGTTTCAGATTGCTATTAAAGGAGAGGGTCAAAAGGCTGAACCTTCCTTCTCGACCACAGCATATGGAAGCGTCACAAGTTCCTTCATCCTCACCATTCATTTATTTCATCCTATACGTTCCCTTGGCAAACTCTGAACTGTTGTTCTGGCAGTAATAGGATTAAAGGGATGGTACAAACTATACTAAAGTTGGCCCAAAGATCATACCATCTGAATGTCATTCCCTCCGGTATAAGTTTTGCATTCCACCATTGACACCCTCTTTAACTTTTTATACGCCCGCCAAAAAGGCGGACGTATTATGTGATGGCGGTTTCTGTCCGTCCGTCTGTCCGTCCCCCGTGTCCGGTCTATATCTGGAACAGTTTTCTATTTACAGTTCCACTTTTTGGTGAGTGGATACCCTACGGGGAGACGATGTGTCGCGTACCAAAATGAAGGTCAAGGGCAGAGGTCAAAGGTCACTGGCCTAAAAAACAGGAAATCACTGAGTGTTCGTGTCCGGTCTATATCTGTGAACATTTTCTATCCACAGTTGCAATTTTTTGTGAGTGGATACGCTAGGTGGAGACGATGTGTCGCATACCAAAATTTAGGTCAAGGTCAGAGGTCAAAGGTCACTGTTGGCTAAAATCAGGAAATCATTGATCATTGACAGTTTTCTATCTACAGTTCTAATTTTTGGTGAGTGGATGCCCTAGGTAGGGAGTTCATTGAGATTCAATATGGCGGCGTTTTAGCCGGCGTATATGTCAATATGTTGAAGAAAACCGTCACTTTCATTTTAACAAAGTTTGCATGGTTTAGACTTGTTCAGTTTATTCTTACTGTTAAAATAAAATTTGGAAACAAATAAATTATTCTCTATCTCTTGTTGTGCTGTGTTTGTTGTACTGCTATTAAAAATTTGTTTTGGACTAGCGCATGATGCGGTAATCCGTTCTTCACGGTACCGCGAACCGGAAAAGATGGGGGTTTCCTCTCGGCCTAAAACACCGGCCTTTGAGCCTCGATTTCATTGAATTACGTGTCATTTTCTAGGGAATCCCCTATACTATGGCGGGAATCTCTTCGATGACGTAATTTTTTCCACACGGTCCGTAGCGGAGTGTTCAAAGGCGGATCTTCTTGATAAGTGGGCCGTTTCCCGACTCGCAAGGTAATATTTCGCTAATCGGAATATATATTCTTAAAGTCCGAAGGTTGAACTAGTCATCTGTCTTGATTTGGGCTGATATTTCCGACGAAGGCCAGTGTTAAAAATTCATTTTCTGAAGCGGTACTTTCTCTCCCCGCTTCAAAACGATATATTCAAGATGGCGACTACCAACGCCAGCCGACATGTGCGTGACCTCATTACTGTCGTGGCTCAAACTGGAAAACTACAGTGAATCATTCACGATCATTACGTTCGTTGATGTTCCTTGGATATTTAAATAATTTTCACTTCAGTAATTTGCTCTGGTTTCAAAAATAATGAAGAGAAATGACGATCATCTCTATGTAAAAATACGAGGGAAGCAAATCGTCAGACAGAACAGCCATCAGCCAGGCTATTCCTCTATGTGGAACATATGCGCCTTCTACAAATGGCAATTACGTGAAACACTGCCACTCCCCCCAGATTTGTACACATTTTAAAAAGACATTAAACTTATGGAGGTTATTTATTAATAGGAAAGGGGAGCAATTAGTTCAAAGTGATACAGGTTCTGGCTGAAAATAATATTACAAACATATATTTGGAATATAGTGTAGCCTAATTACTATTGAATAACAACTGAATAATATATTTTCAATAAAATAAAAATTGTGCATTACATGAATACAAAACAAATTTTTTTTTGCCAACACAGATACTTATATCAACGTCATGGTGTATTTGATGTATTAATTTAACCATCTCGGGTGGATGTTCAAGACAAGTGATCCTAGATCTTGCCTATATGGACACACAGTGGATGGTAATTAGTATCAAAATATGTGGAGATCATTCCACATGTAAACTTAAACAGCAATGAAGTAAATTAATATGTTATGTTGAAAACAAATCTTAGTTAAATGTACTGGCTGGTATATCTATTCTCTGACATTGATTTTATTCTGACAGAATAAATTTTCAGTTATGGTCTATATTAAGTCGTGTAAATTTCTTTATGCTGTATTACCGTGGATATGGAGATAGGTTATACAATTGGAAATAAACCAATTTCCTGGATAATAGATTTTACAATTGAATGTGAATCAAATGTATTTTCCCTCTACATCTATTGATATCAAATAACTGTGTTGATATTGTATTAATCGGTTTCAGGGGGAGGATGTAATTGTTCTTCAAACACATCAATAACAAAACACATTCATTTTATTTTGCTTTATATTTATTGTAGATTCATCAATAATTGAAAAGGTCCCATCGTTCGCCTTTTTTCATCTGGTGCTCAAATATATTGACGCTGATCCAAGCTTGTCATACAAGCACTGCCTACCTCAAGTTTTCTCTCGACTTGGTGTTCAGCATCCGGATATATCTACTTTTGTCAAATAAAATGTGGCTTAATCATGTACACGTAGTTTTATAATTTATTGCCAAATTTGGCATTACTTTAATAACTCACTCAGTCAATTTATCATGCAGATCTATGCTTAGTCAGGCTAACCATCAGTCCATGTATGATGTGGATTACTCAAGTATTAAGTATACCACAGGTGCGTGTGCATGTGTGGATGGTTTTCGTACAGTGTACATTGTCATTTAACTTGGTCAGCATGTCAGTACTTCTTCCATCATTTTCACATTCTAATCGAAAAATTCATATTTTTTGCCTACATAATACATTAATTCTCCATTAATATGTTTTACTGTTTCTTACAACCACTATGGCTGTACTCTGCTCTTCAAGGGCTTTAATTTGATACCCAACATGACTAAGTTCAAAGAGAATGATTGGCGGCCATTTTGTATGGCGGCCATCTTGAAAATTGCTCCTAGTGTAGAGTTATCTCCCCCTTTCCTACGTTTTCGGAGTTACTTAACTACAAACTACACAAGCAAACTTCAATTCACACTGAAATGCTGTGTATATGTTCTATTAAGCTTTCTGGAGATTTCTTAGAAAGATCAGCCAATTTTGTCTTATTAATTATGCAAATTTATGCAAATTATTGAGTTTTATATGCGAGTATAGCAGTCGTGAATAATATAGATTATTCACCTTTATTGCCTGGAGATGTGGTCAAAATTTCATCACTCTACTGTCAGCGGTTTGAAATTTAAAATAGATTATGATAAATATTGACTGAAAAACACCCTCAAAAGGGTACCATTTGCTAGTAATTAGGTAATGTTATATATATAGGCCAGAAGGGCATGGAAGGTCATGTTTCCGAAACTTCAGTCAGTCCGAGAATGAGTTTTAATGGTCCAATATTCGTAATTTTTGTAGCAAAATATTCCTTGTCTGAACCAGATCTCAGAATTCCTAGTCTGTATGTGGTTAATGAAAATTGAAATTTTCACTGAACTCCCTACCCTAGGGGGGAACGATGTGTTGCACACAAATGTAGGTCGAGGTCAGAGGTCAAAGGTCAGTGTCACGGAAAAATCAGGAAATCATTAAAAATTTCTAATTTTTTTGTGAGTGGATTCAATAGGGGGGAACGAGGTGTCGCATACCAAAATATAGGTCAAGGTCGAAGGTCAAAGGTCACTGACCCCAAAATCAGGAAATTATTAAACATAACCTTTTTTGTGTCAGTAGATACATGAGGGGGACACGATGTGTCACATACCAAAATGTAGGTCAAGGCCGAAGGTCAAGGTCACTGTCACCCCCAAAATCATGAAATTGTTAAAAATCATGATTTTTTGTGTCCATTGATACACATCCTCACAGCCAGTGTATCGATCGATCTGTTAGGATCGATACACTGGCTTGGTTAGTTACCCATATGAGTTCTGGATATAAATAGATAAAGAGGTTTCCTCTAAATCAACCCAATCAGTGAACGCGCTAAGCCAGTTGATTAGGCCAATCCGCTGCTGGGTATGAGATATGACAGGATTGAATTTCATTGCGGACTCAACTGCTTTGATGTCCAGTTGAAATCAACATCAGAAGTCAAAGCAAAAACCGCAAGCTTGGGATACCGACATGCTTATTCAAAACAAGCACGGTGGTTGAAATGTACGAGATTGTATAATGGAGGCGTCGACTCAAGAACTCGCTCGAAAGACCAAAAATGTCAAGGTAAACCCTCTCCAAGGATTTACCTGGACTTGTGAAGATGATTGAGATATTGAGGGAAGACAATGTGTCGTGTACCAAAATGTAGGTCAAGATTAAAGGTCAAGGTCACTGTGACCCAAAAATTTGAAATTATTAAAAATAACCTTTTTTGTGCCAGTAGATACATTATAGGGACATGATGTGTTACAAATCAAAATGTGGGTCAAAGATCAAGGTCTCTGTGACCCCAAACTCAAGAAATCATTCAAAGTCACATTTTCATATACCTGTCGAAGACTAGATCATGTAATGCGATGTTGCATTCTGTCCATTCACCCATTAACATTAGTTGTCCATGCGATATCTCTAGTTTCAAGGTATGGATTGATAACAAACTTTGGGTATAGCTTACTCGCATTGCAAAGAGAGATCAATTTGTCAAGTTTAGCTGCCTATATGTGTTAGGTTGGAATATTCAGACTTGTCTCCCATACATGTATATGGCATTTGTCCTGTGGAGTTGTCTCTCATGTTTGATACATGTAAGAAATGGCTACATTTACTTAAATTCTTGTGAAATAAAAACCATACATTTACTAATTTAATGGGGAGAGGGGTCCTTTATGAACTTTAGACCTGTTTATTAACTCAAGAACAAAGGTTTACTTCATCACTTTCTTCACATCCTTCTACCTTCATGGAAAATTTTCTCGCCTGAAAGGAATCCATTTGAAAGAAAACCACTATTTTCTTGTGTTTGACTATTGTCGATTTCAGTGTGGGATATGTGAGCTCTCGACTCTTGTTTCAAGGTCACCTAGTTACCAAGAGTTCAGCCCATTTTAGTTTATCATTCAATATAAGATGTGATGTATGTAACATTCTCAGAAGCATAAAATCGTAGACCTTTCTCTGGATTGCTAGCTACCAATTCGGATGAAGGCCATTAACAATCTAGAAATTCAGACCAGTGTAATTCCAGATATACGGGCGTATATTGAAGCCCCTTGCATGGGCTCTTGTTCCCTCATGGTCCCAGATGCTGGGCAGTGCATTTGCCCCATTACATTGTTGCGCACTTTAGCAGGTATCCCATAGAGTTGTTGCAGAAACGTATATGGGTAATTCTCTTTAAACAACAACAAAGAATGAGAAAATAAATGAATATTGTTGAAGATGTCTAAACGGCCAGACAATATTGACGAAAACAAACACGTCAAAATCAGCCTTTATGGTTACGCGACCACCCGTCAAAATCCGTCTACATGGGGATCCCCACAACTCGTCCAAACTCATCTACATGGCTTTGATATGCATTAATGACCAAGCCTTTGCCCTGACGTGGCTTTGATATGCATTACTGACCAGGCCTGTGCCCTGAACAAAAAACGCCACATTTTCAGGTTAGGAGGGGATAATCAGAAAACTATTAAATCTCAAAAAGAGTGATTTCCCTTGCATTGTGATGACCTGGAAATGAGTTTTGCAGTACGTGTTTTTACAACTGCAAGGGAAGGAAACAGAAAAAAAAATTTGATGTGCGGGTTCAGAATGGTGATCGTGTTTTTGCCAGAAACAAGTCCATTTGGTTTTTTGTCTTAGAGGAGTGACCATTACTCTTCACCTTAGCATTTTAATATGTCCAACTTTGGAGGTTTAGGCTCTCCTATCCTGTCGACAAGGCTTTGTAGCAACTGTAGTTTTATATCTTTAATCAGTTTGGTTTCACTGTGAACCTCGCACAGTCACCCATCGACATTTACTGTCTGCCTCGAAGGCAAAAGTTAATCCGTCAATGGATTTTCATTCTGATCTGCTCCCATTCCAACTGGATGTTCTATATGCCATGCAGATTGTCTGACTCTGTTGAGTGCAAGGCATAGTATTAGCCAGCCACACGTCTTCCCGTCTTTGAGACGGGCAGTCAGTCAGTGAGACGGGCGGTGACAAACTGAGACGGGCACTCATAATTATTGTATTAAAACCCAAATGCACGAGACGGGAAGGATGTCCGACAAAGACAAAATAATAAAAAAAAAACGTGGAAAAACAAACCCAAACGTGGCTGTTGTATTTGTTATGGATTGTTGGACGTCGACCACGTGGAAATCCCCTCGACTGGAAGAAATCCAAGGCATGAATTAAAAACGAGGGCAACCCCGTTCCTAAAGGTTTTCTCAAATCATCTGACATGCCCGTGGATTTTCCAACACACTGTACACTATGCAGTGTACGACATAAGTAAGCAACTGAGAATGTGGTCTCTCAGCTCTCTGCACAAGGGTACTACGATATCATTCCTGAACAAATTAATCTATCTGCGCGGAGATCGGTTTCACTCTGCGAGAGAATTGTAAAGCGGCAATATGTCAAAACGAACGAGGTCTTTTATTGATAGATTTCTTCAGAAAGAAAAAACGTGGAGTCATATACGTCTAATTCTGACAGCGAGGAATCGAGGAATGACGATGAACCAACTGTTGTCCGACTGGCAAGTGTTATGTGACTCGCGAAAGAGAAACCGGCGAGCACCGTCACCAGTTGTGTTGCCAAAAACGCCAAACTGAGATGTTATCGCAAGCATGGACTAACCGTTTCTCTGGTTCTCATTGATGCCGATAAATACAACGCAAATGCGCAGTGTGTCATCAAGTAGGTCGGCTAGGGGCTTGGATTGACGAGACAAGAAATTTCAGGTTATTGTTTTGACCAAAACACAACAACAACAATGTTTCTTTTTTCAAGCGCCTATTTGGTTTTAGGTTTTACAAAACTTCATTAGAGGCTATACTGAATCTGCATTAAATAAAATATAAAAGAAAAAAAACAGTAATACAGAATCTACATATATGAATACAAATTAACAGACAAAACTAAAAATATAATGAAAAATGAACAAATGTTAAATATAATTTAAATAAAAAAATATATATATTATCACTCTCCTTGATTCTGGTTTGTATGAGTGATACGAGAGTTATCAATCTCTCCAATATCATTTTTCATTGCATTGGCAATTTTGAGGAGAGTGATCAAAAGCTCTCCTTGAAAATTTAGAAGTCATCACTCCATTTTGTCCATTTTTATACTGCATAAAATGACCTGAAAGTATGTAGAAAGAGGCTTAGAAATGTGCTCTCTGCATGGCCAGAAATGCTCTAGAACGGCTCCCAGAGCATCTAAACCCCTGGGGCTTCCGCGGCCTAGGCGGCCCCTGGACCCTGGCCTAACTGTCCTGTGATAGTACATGGGTGAGACGCCCTGTTTCCTGATTCTGGCTAACACCCTGGTGCAAGGTGACTGGTATTGTGCGTGATTGAACTAATTCGCTCACAGCAAAGGATGAAAGCAGTGGTTAAATATGCTTAATCAATCGACCAATATCTGTCGGTGATGTAATATGAAAAGCTGCTTCACTTAAAAAACTTTATTGACTCGGTAGCTCTTAGCTTGGCGCTTGCCATCGCGGTATCCACATCTTATTCCGTTTTATTGGAAATTTTCCCCTTGTGTTTTTTTCGCCTTGATGGAGTTGCAGAGTGCATTGAGATTTATATTTCATCGTTGCTGGGGGCCAAAATGGCAGTGGGGAGTGCATGTAGATTGGAGAGCGATCAATACGAATAGGCTGAAAGTGAAGAGAAAGTAAACGACTGCTTTGTACATTACCGTGGTGGACTTGGAATTTCGCTCTCTTGCCTAATCAATGGTTGCCATGACAACCCGAAGCAAAATGATACAGGGCAGAATGACTATCAACAGTTAAGCAGTATGTAAAGGAAATAAGATTGCTTTTTGGGGAAGGAGGGGTTTGGGGGCCGCCGGGCAAAGGGGGGAAGATGGACTGGGGCGGAGTTTAAAAGGGTTGTTACTTGTCAGGATGTATCAATGTGAAGCTGCTGTGCAATACTTGTAATAAGACTGTTCTCAGATGTATGGATGAGTTTGTGTGTCCAGGGATTGACCTTGGTGTCATTGCGCACATCCCAGGTCATGGTATTTACCTGGAATGTCGCTATGCACACCCCAGATCTTGGTATTTACCTGGAATGTTGCTGTGCACACCCCAGGTGATGGTATTTACCTGGGATGTCGCTATGCACACCCCAGGTCATGGTATTTACCTGGGATGTCGCTATGCACACCCCAGGTCATGGTATTTACCTGGGATGTCGCTATGCACACCCCAGGTCATGGTATTTACATGTACCTGTGATGTCGCTATGCACACCCCAGGTCATGGTATAAACTTGAGATCTCACTATGCACACCACAGTTCATGGTATTTACCTGGAATGTCGCTATGCACACCCCAGGTCATGGTATTTACCTGAAATGTCACTATGCACACCCCAGATCATGGTATTTACCTGGAATGTTGCTATGCACACCCCAGATAATGGTATTAACCTGGGATGTCGCTATGCACACCCCAGGTCCTGAAAAGCCTAAGACAGATTGTGTAAGAGGCAACTAACCAGGGCACCCGTGGGATTTCTTGGTGTAAAAAGGAATAGGACCCCACCCATGGAGTCCCTGGTGTTAAAGAAATATGACCCAAACATCATTATGACTGAAATGTTGTTTCAAGCAAGGTTAAGTCCTATACACTTGCTCACGTGCTCAATATTCATTTACTCGATAGTTTTCACATATCTAAAAATATATATGTACATAAATCTCAGTGTGTGATCATCAAAATGCACTGGACAACCAGAATTATTGGGTCACAGCTACTGACCTACATACTTTGGGTCACAGTGACCTTAACATTTGACCTCAATTTGAATTCTTTCCTGGAAAGTGCTTAAAAATTATAATTGATCATTATGCCCTGAAACTTATGAAAAACTCCTTGAAGGTTAATTGAATGGAAGGGTATGAACCTTTAATGATTAACAAAACCACAGATTATGTCTGACGAGTATTTTAGACCGTACAAGAGTCCCCTGTTAAACTTGGATGTAAATACCAGATAAAGTATTTGAGATAAATATCAGAGGAAGCTTCTACAGTCAGCCCGCTAGAATTAGCGGCTAACATCAGTCATGTACATGAAGATCTTGACTTGTATGTAGAAAGACAAGATAATGATATGGGATGCACCGGTAAACAGGTTGTACAAGGTAAAAAAAATACAGGTACTGGTTAGGCTATCATTCAGCCTTGTCATCAGCCCATTTCTAATCTCTCTCAAAACTCATTTACTGTTCCACCCAGTGCATGTACACTAGGCATGGGCTTGTCAATGTAGTTTCCAAATGTACGAGTTCAGAATAAACTTTTTTTTCCCATCGGGGGAATCCTGGTATTGGCCAGAGACCCATTCACCTGTCCACTAGACAGGCATATTCCACATTTGGACAGGCAAGAATTGGAATATTTAACATGGGAGAGAGGGGAGAAAATAGAAATTGGACAGGTAAAATTTGGCAAATTGGGATTCTTGGACAGGCATTTTTGGAATCCTGGATAACACTGTGCATGGAATGCCCATTGTGTGTGTCCGATATCAAGATGGTAACTAAAAGTGTGTTGGATGTAGTCATGAGTATAGTATAGTTATTAGCTCATCTGGGCCGAAGGCCCGATGGGCTTATGTCATGGCCTGACTGTCCGTCGTCCGTCGTCCATCGTCCGTTGTGCGTCGTCCGTAAACATCTTCTTCTCTGAAACCGCTTGGCCGATTAAGCTGAAACTTGGCATGCATGTTCCCCCCAATGAGTACACCAGAATTTGTTCATGCCGTGTCGATACGATTTTAAATATGGCTGCCATGGCGGCCATCTTGAATTTGCCAGTGAAATCTTGTCATCATTATTTTTCGGTAACTACTGCATGGATTTTTCTCAAATTTGGTACACGGGTTCCTCTTGGGGTCTAGTTGTGCAAGATATCTTTTGTGGTCCGATTCAAAAATCCAATATGGCCACCAGGCGGCCATCTTGGATTTCCCGATGAAACATTGTTATCGCGATTTCTCAGGAACTACTGCATAGATCTTTCTCAAATTTGGTACACAGGTTCCCCTTGGGGTCTAGTTGTGCAAGATACCTTTTGTGGTCTGATTCACAAATCCAATATGGCCACCAGGCGGCCATCTTGGATTTCTCCATGAAACATTGTTATTGCGATTTCTCAGGAACTACTGTGTGGATCTTCCTCAAATTTGGTACACAGGTTCCCCTTGGGGTCTAGTTGTGCAAGATACTTTTGTGGTCTGATTCAGAAATCCAATATGGCCACCAGGCGGCCATCTTGGATTTCCAGATGAAACATTGTTATCGCGATTTCTCAGGAACTACTGCATGGATCTTTCTCAAATTTGGTACAGAGGTTCCCCTTGGGGTCTAGTTGTGCAAGATACAATTTGTGGTCTGATTGAAAAATCCAATATGGCCACCAGGCGGCCATCTTGGATTTCCAGATGAAACAATGTTATCGTGGTATCTCAGGAACTACTGCATGGATCTTTCTCAAAGTTGGTACAGAGGTTGCCCTTGGGGTCTAGCTGTGCAAGATACCTTTTCTGCTCTGATTCGAATGTCCGATATGGGCACCAGACGGCCATCTGGGATTTCCCTATGAAACTTTGTTATTGTGATTTATCAGGAAGTACTGCATGGATCTTTCTCAAATTTGATACACAGGTTCCCCTTGGGGTCTAGTTGTGCAAGATACTTTTGTGTTCTGATTCAGAAACCCAATATGGCCACCAGGCGGCCATCTTGGATTTCCAGATGAAACAATGTTATCGCGATATCTCAGGAACTACTGCATGGATCTTTCTCAAATTTGGTACAGAGGTTGTCCTTGGGGTCTAGCTGTGCAAGATACCTTTTCTGCTCTGATTCGAACATCCGATATGGGCACTAGACGGCCATCTGGGATTTCCCTATGAAACTTCGTTATCGTGATTTATCAGGAAGTACTGCATGGATCTTTCTCAAATTTGATACACAGGTTCCCCTTGGGGTCTAGTTGTGCAAGATACTTTTGTGGTCTGATTCAGAAACCCAATACGGCCACCAGACGGCCATCTTGGATTTCCAGATGAAACATTGTTATCGCGATTTCTCAGGAACTACCACATGGGTATTTCTCAAATTTGGTACAGAGGTTCCCCTTGGGGTCTAGTTGTGAAAGATACAATTTGTGTTCTGATTGAAAAAACCAATATGGCCACCAGGCAGCCATCTTGGATTTCCAGATGAAACATTGTGATTTCTCAGGAACTGCTGCATGTATCTTTCTCAAATTTGGTACAGAGGTTGCCCTTGGGGTCTAGCTGTGCAAGATACCATTTGTGTTCTGATTGAAAAATCCAATACGGCCACCAGGCGGCCATCTTGGATTTCCCCATGAAACATTGTTATTGCGATTTCTCAGGAACTACCGCATGGATCTTTCTCAAATTTGGTATACAGGTTCCCCTTGGTGTCTAGTTGTGCAAGATATCTTTTCTGCTCTGATTCAAAAATCCAATATGGCCACCAGGCAGCCATCTTGGATTTCCCCATGAAACTTTGTTATCGCGATCATGGATTTCTCAGGAACTACTGCATTGATTTTTCTCAAATTTGATACACAGGTTCCCCTTGGGGTCAAGTTGAGCAAGATACCTTTTCTTTTCCGATTCGAAAATCCAATATGGCCGCATCTTGAATTTCCCATGAAGCTTTATCATGAAATCTCAGGAAATAACTGCATGGATCATTTAGTGTTCAGGGGGGACAACACAAGTTAGAAACTCATCTATTGCAGTTCTTTATTACAAGTTTCTCACAGCTACGTTCTCCAGTTACAGACAGATGAGCTACAGTGCCGTGGCACTATCTTTTTTTTTAATCGTGACTGAGATGCTCATTGTGTCCGATATCGTGATGATAACTTTAGTGTCTTGGATTTAGTCAGTGAGTATAGTACAGTTAGTATAGTCCTAGTGTGTCAGATATTATGATGACAATATATTAGCGTGTTGGAACTTGGAATGATGGCGGACATTGAAAAGTATCAGACTGACAGGACTGAGGGCTGAGATATATGTATGGTGCATGTGTGTCAAATATGTTAGCTAAGCTACTATGATGGAACAAACACACAAGTTTGCTACATATTGTGACAATAATGCATGAGATATGGTGAATTATATTCATTAAAATTAAAATGTCCATTATGTTGGCAATAGATGTCCGATATTGACACAGAATTGTCTAAAAATAGGTGGAATTGTGTTTGATATGGTGGGGCGACCTTTAATAAAAAATAATTCTCTCTCTCTCTTTGATATGGTGGCAAAAATGTCGACTATGATGTCAAAAGTGTCAGATAGTAAAAATGTGTGTCCGAAACTAGCATGCTGGAAATAGTATATGATGACTCAAAGTTGTAAACATTTTATGGGTATAAGGCTAATGACACTTGGTTCCTTGTTTCCCATTAGCCTGTTTTTCAAAAGCGATGCAGGCGGTGTCTTACTTTTCTTTATTCATTACTGATTATTTGAAATAAATAAGAGCCGGCATCATTTGGCTGCCATTTTTGATAACGTTTAATCAAATGAGTTATCTCCCCTGACAAAATTTTTCCTGTGAGCATTTTTTTGTGAATCTTGCCATTTCCATCATGTCCATGGTCAGATTTGATGTGTTTTTTGTTTAGGTTGTGGAGTGAAATGAGGTTGGCGTATTCATGTTGCTGATTTTATCATGTTCACAGCAAGAAATTCAGGCCTTGTTTTTCGTCAAAATTAACAGGAATCCAAATAGATTCTCGCAACCCAGCTCTATGGGAATCCACGAGAATCCAATGCCATCATTTCTATACAGATTGCTAATATTTTACAGGAATCTGTTGGATTCCCGCAAATTATTTTGTAGGAGTGCTAACGGGAATCGGATTCCCGTGAGAAAACAAGCCCTGAAATTGTGCTTGGAAAATGCATCAAACTAGGAAAAACAGCAAATAATGAAATGAATGAAAATAATGAAAAAATGGGCAGTAGGTAAAATGACGTGCGGGCGGTTGACAGAAAACAAGAAATCAAGTGACAGTGTGGAGAGCCTTACAGGTTTCATGCAGGTATTACGATCCTCTTGTGACCTGTACACAGAACCAGTCTATTCACAGGTATATGTGAAATATACCATTGACTTAATCTTAAATGATACATGCACACAATCATGTAACGGAACACCCCAGTTTACCTCCTCATAACAGTACTAATACCAGTTGTAATGCCAGTGTTCAGTTCACATATAACTGTAATAGGAGTTGTAACAGCCCCTTGTTCTCATGCTTGTTATTCACGGCCAGTTAGTTTTGTATGTTAACATGCTGTGCCAAGGAAATTCCATTTACATTTTTCCATGTTTATCCGTCATCTTTATGTACCTACAAAAAAGAAAAATTTTATACATGTATCTTCAATATTCGGTGCCTAAATTAAATACACTATTTGTAAGAAGTAGGTCACACACTTTTTACATGTAAACATGTTGTTGACTTTGTATGCTGTACATTTCCATTGTCAGTGATAATAAAGTAATACCGACTATTCACTTACACGATATTACGACGAATGTCTCATCTTCATTTAAACTAGACGGTCAAATATTTCGCCTGCGGAGGAATTCCCCGACCATTCATACCGGAGCTAAATCGGGACGTTGTTTGTGAGGCCTCGGGTACAGGAATAATAAAAGCCCATAGTCGTGTCTGAAATCTCTTGAGATAATGGCACGCCAAGACAATTGATACAGCGAGATATTAAAAGATTCAGATTCGTGATCTGTAACCGTCATTGAAGAAGCCCCTTCAAACCTAGCCTGGAGGGTGAAGCCGGTTGAGATTCACTTTACTCAGTCTCTGTAAAGCCAGTCAAGCACAAAGTGAGAGAAAAAGGATTTAGTGGGTTTTGCATGTTGTAGGTCTCGTACCAGAACATAATCAGCAAGAATTACCCGGTATATTGCGAAATACATTATATGTTGCCTTATGGTAGTCGGACCCCCAGCTTGTAATTAAAAGGAGCGGGGTGCTGCCTTTCTCGAGGGGGCACTTCGCAGAATTGAGTGACACCTATATCTCATCTAGTTGGATTTGCCAAAGCTTCTGTGTACAATTATTTTTTCATTTTCAAATGTGTTGATGGGAAAGTGAAAGTTCAGAAGTACACAAATTAATTTTTTACTTCTACATCTACAATCGACCGATTCTTTACTAGAATTAAATAAGATTTATTATGGTAAGTCTTACATGCATGGTAAGTGAAAATCCTTGGATGAAGTTTGATCAACTTCAGTGAAAGTATATTAAATTTTGTCCAAAAATTTGGGAGTATTTAATTGGTAGATTGAATAATCAAACACAAATGAAGGAAAAATTTTAGCCTGTGTGTGAACAAATAATTAACTAATGATAGGTAAGAATTGTGTCCTTTTAACTAGCATCATTTACTACTTTCCCAACATCGCAGGTTATGCAATCTGTTCAGACCTGAAGTGATAACCCTACTCAACAGCTCAATCAAGCTTAGTCTAAAATGTAGTTGAACCTCCAAGGAATGTTTCTTGGAATGCAAAACCGATCACATCCAATCAGAGCTATCCATGGGCAAGGCTTTGGTGTATGACCTCCCATTGAAAAGGTAATATCCTGGACAAAAGACTGACAGTGCAACTTGCAGCAGCTCCTTCGTCGAATGTAGATTTCTTGAGTCTTCCACCAAATCATTCCCTGTCCATGTTTCTGCCCACTTCACCTGTTCCCTCCGGTCCACATATTTACAGACAACCATGAAGTTGTAAGCATGCATCATCCCATGAGTGAGAGTTTATCTCCATGAGAGAACAAGAAACTTTAGGCACATGTTATGTTGTATCCAGAGACAGGTTTCATAGTATTTGTACGAGAGAATCAGGGAAATAAAGGAATTATTTTCTGGAATGGATTTTGTGATTTTAAAACGATCTGATAACTGGAAATGGTGACGGTCAGACTGATCTAGATAATGATTGTGCTGTATAAACAGCACTTCTCTGCCAGATATTGTCCATGTTAAGTGCCAGGACCTGTACATTCTGATATTCGGTTGAAACATCAGATGCTGTCCTCCATTTTTAGGTGAAAAATTATCTCTTCTTACCCCAAATATTTAGTTATTAGCTCATTACAAAAACGATAGCTAATTGTAAGCTTGAATACCATGCTGCTTTGGGTCATTGACATAATATGACGGGCAATTCAAGTACAGGCTTTCTCATTACATAAATTTGTTACTGTCATAGATACATTAGGGGGCATGATGTCACATACCAAAATTGAGGTCAAGGTCAGTGTGATCCCAAAATCAGGAAATCAATAAAACAAAAGAATTGTGTAAGTGGATACGTTAGGGGGAAATGATATGACATAACAAAAATTATGTCCAAGCCAAAGGTCAAGGTCACTGTCACCCTCAAAATCAGGAAATCATTAAAATCACTATTTTTTTTTGTCCGTGGATACCTTATGGGGAGATTTTCAAAGTACCGTACCAAAATAAAGGTCAACGGTCAAGGTCACTAAGGCAGAGCATGAGGAAAAGGCCATGGTGAACAAGAAACCTATTCATTTAGCAATGTGAACTCTCCATTTCAAGGTTGTACACTTGATGCACCATGAAATGCTTAACAAGAGAAGAGACACCCTGTTGATTCCGAGACCAAACGTTCAAGGGTTGCTGAACTCCCAAACAAGGCAGTGCTAATTGTGGATTAAAATCTGCTTGAATATGCAGGTTTATATTGAAGCTAATTTTGGCTGGTTTTTTTTTTTCATCCCTCCCTTTTGCACATAGGTATCAACTCAACATACCAGTCCATATTTGTTCATTCACCAATTCTCTATCTTCATTTCTCTCTCCCACAGTTCCCATGTAGCCTGAGAAGAAGCTAGACTCCACTGAGTACCAGCGATATCTCTCGCGTTGAGCAAGTGGCCAGCCCGTGGAAGAATGCACCCCACAATATAGGAGGTAAGACCAGTTTGAAATATTGATTTTCTCCAATCACTCCACAACTGTCGGGCTCAAGCTATTTGTAGACAGGCTTATGAATAATACTGGCAGTGACGGGTGCCTGGAATTTCTTCCCAGCATCCACTGGCACATGGAGGAGTCAAAGTAGAAGTCAGTCAGTGTTGCACACGCAAAATCTACCACCTGGTTAACCTCCTTTATACGTGTATATCTATCTTAAATCATTGTTATCAAGGTCTGCTTTTGCCACTTATGCCCCATTGGCCTTCTGTGGATTGACCTGAAGTGTCACTGTGCACACCCCCCAAGTGATGAGATTGACCTGAGGTGTCGCTGTGGACACTCCAGGTCCTGGAAAGAATTAAGGCTCTCATCTCCTCAGACAGTCAGTTGTAGGAGGCGAATAAATGGGGCACCTGTGGGGTTAACGGGTGTAATAAGGATTAGGAATTCACCTGTGAGGTCCTGGGTGTGAAAATAAATATGACCCAAATGCTGTGATATGATTGAAATATTGTTGAAAGTGATGTTAAATCATTTCCATTCAATCACTCACTCATGCCACTCATTTAGTCCTGTAGTACATTGTATCCAAACATCATTTCACATAATGTATTCTTACTGGCCTTTACCATATTTCGACAAATACGAAGATATTTACTTTTAATTTCATGTGTGTGGGGTTTTTAATCGAAAATAAATAAATATATATTTCATTGGCTTCAGCGAGATACAGTTCACCAACTTTTCCAGCAATTGATAATCATATTTAGAGATCACCCCAACAGTATTATGCAGCAAAAGCCTAAAATGTAGAAAGGCTAGCTACAATCCTTCCATAAAAATGGTGTTCAACAACAGTGGAAATAATTTAATCCCCTAATTTGACCTAGAAAGAATGGGTCAAGGTCAGTCTTTTGAATATTCTTCTGGTCTCTTGCCAGTGAGTTTCATATGTGGTATGAATCTGGAAAGTTTAGCTATAACTCTTTGAGAGATTTGTTAATAGATGAACAGACAGACGGACAGGTGAATGACACTGATGAAAACTAAAAATGGTGTGGAATGTATGTTGACTTCTTCATGTGTTTGAGTGAAAGTTAATGGGGGGTGGGGGGGGGACAGGCCTCTTGTTTTGTGAGACAACAGGCGAGTGACAATCACTCGCCTTATTTATTCTCAGGAGTGTGGTTAGCACACCTAAAATCACACCCCTTAAATGAGTCTAGGTGAGTGATGGGTTATCTCCCTTGATAACAGACGAACAGTGACCAATAATGATGTGAAATTTGACAGTGAGTGGTTCTCCTGCAATTTTTCTTTTCAAAAAATGAGGTGGGTGTTTTTTTAATTTATTATTATTAATTTTTTTATTTGGCACACATGTTCTTTCAAACTTAGAGCACCAGTGGAAAGTTGATGTCAACATTGATATGTCAAAGACAACTAACCCCCTAATTTCTGCAATTAGAACTCATTATATCAAAGAATTTAGATCCAACTAACACCCTTTTTAAAGAATGAAAATTTATGGGGAGTTAACCAGTATCCCAACTATATTTACTTTATATTTATCAGAAGTCTCCCCTTGTAAATTGCTGATTCCAATAAATTAGAATCAGCCACCAGAGTCCCATTGGAATGATCAATTAACTGAAATGTCTGCATAGAAAAACTTCCACTTGTGAATAGAAGCCAAAGAAAAGAAGCCGACAATATTATTTACCAACTGGAAGAAAAAAAATCAGATAGTCCGATTCCGTTTCATAACAGGTCCGACTTTTGCATGCACCGGACTACCGCGCAAGAGGTGACGCGCAACCGGAACTGAATTTGTCGCGGGAAATGTTGATAGAGAAAACCAACAACAAGGTCCAACAACAATGGCTAAAGATCGGCTTGAAATAAATTTTCAATGGATTATTTCTTGGATTGTCCGTTCCTTCAGATAGATCTAGACTTCTAAAAGGTATTTACGAAAATTGATCGCATTTTATCGTTTTTGCTATATAAAATCCTACTTGCCGCATGCGACAGGTAGATTGTTTTTGCAAGACAAGTTGTCGCCGGAAAAATTCACTTGCCGGCGGCACGTAGGCAGGCGTTATTTCGACCGCTGACCATTTAACCGGACATAAACACATGCGTTGCTGTCGGAAGGCAGTTTAATGGCACACGTAAGTTGGTAATGAATTTAGCTGCTTTTACTGTTTTTTAACGACCGCGAAATGCCAGGTGCGCTATAGTCGCGCACCTAGTTCCAAGTTCAGGAGCGCGAAGGTGCGGGAACGCGATCGCGCGCCTTAAAACGAGAGGCCTGGGGGGGGGGGACCTGGAATAGCAAGTTTGACAAATGCTGCATGTATGTTTGTGTCCATGTATGTTTGTTTGCCACATCATTCTTAAAAAGTGCTTCCCATTTGAGCTTGAGATGCTTCTGAACAAAAATTTCCAGCACCATTGCATTGACAGATTTAGGCAATAATGTGAAAATTTGCTTTCAGAGGACATTATCAGGTTACATGTATCGCAATGGTATTCAGGTTTTCTCTCCATTTTACATATTGATGGGACATTTGACTGATTCTGCATGGCTTTATGAACTCTGATCACAGATTGATTGTTGAACTATCACATCAGGACTGAAAATATGGATTGGGCATGAAATTTGAGATGGGTAACCAGAAGGTTATTGCAGGCTATTGGCTATGATTTGAAGAATTTCACTTTTTCCTAGTTTTGGCACCTCATTTAAAAATAATGACGTCATCGAGGATCAGGTTACCACTTTTTTCCAGCCACACACATGATGGATGTGACTGGAGATTTTCTCCATTACTCCCCTAACTCCCCCCAGGAGATTTATTGATCACTCTCTTGGAAAAAAAATAAAAAAAATAATGGAGAGTAATACTGACGAGAATGAATCACCCGCACAAACAGGAATCACTGTCGCCATACAAAATCTACGGTAACTCCCCTCCTAATCAATCATAGGAAAGTTTTTATCCAAACACAGAGAAAAAGTAACATTTCCTTTCTTCATTCAAATTGAAGAAAAGTCATATAATGAGCCAAATGTGACACTTTGTAACTGGTGCAATGAAGAATATTGCCAGATATTTGCCATTTTTGCTGCACTTCCTGTGATCGAATTATTAGGGGAATTACCGTAGGAGAGTGATCAACAACTCTAGTAAATTGTAATGACACGAGAGCTGGTATGATATCAGCTGTATATATGAATAATGTTTTAAGATTCAAGCTTTCAATTCTGTATTTTCTGTGAGCCAATTATTAGGGACTTTACCGTACTGTGCTGCTTGTATTTGACAATGTTAGACAACAACTCTCATAAATTTGTACAGACATGAGACCCTGTATGATATCAGCTGTATATATGAATAATATTTTCAGATGCAAGCTTTCAATTCTGTATTTTCTGTGAGCCAATTATTAGGGACTTTACGGTACTGTGCTGCTTGTATTTGACAATGTTAGACAGGTTAGAGAGAGAGTGCACAGTTCATACTTACACATGTTTTTTGCTCAATTTGTGGTCGATGTAAAATTGCAAAATTGCGTAGGTCCTACCAGTCTTGGTTGGCTGTCGTCACATAAGATAATAAGAACTGTGCGAGTTGATCAAGCCAGCCCAGGTATAGTGACTTCAGCATGAGGGATTAGTATCGTCTTCAGTCATACATGCCTTACACACGCAACTGTTGACCAAGGGACGAAGGAGTGACACGATGGGGGAGCAATTTTATATTAAATAATACCATGTCATAGATTGGCCATGCTGACAGTC